>VZSF01007525.1:850726-852258 GCA_013398295.1 Chionis minor | reverse complement strand
CGAGCGTGCTCGCCCTCCTTTCTTTCTTGCAGGGAAGGGATTTGGCAGGCGGTCTTGGCAGGCCGGCAGCTCGCAGGGAAACAAAAAGAGCAGCTATCGGTGCAAAACGGAGCGGCTTCGGCGGCGGCCGCGGTGGATGGCGGCCACGCAGCCTCACTGGACTCCGCTTCAAACGAACAAGGCGCTGGGTTTATCGCCGGGCTTAGGAGAAAAGGCTCTTACGGTCCTCATCCGAGCCTTATATTTATCTCCGCTTGGAAATCCTCTGCCACTTATTGATTCTTTGATGTTTTTGGGAGATGAAGACGTTTGCACCGAATGGAGGGGGTCGTTTGGTTTCGGAGTGTTATTTCATCCTAAAAAGATGAATTTGTGGGAGGATATCCGTGCACAGGCATGCATCTCCTCTGGTAGATACAGGTGTGTGTGTAGAGAAGTACACAAAGCCTTGCTGAGTGCACAGCAGCTGGCTTACTTTTATCACCAGCTTTGCCATAAAATGTCCAATTTTAATAATCAAATTAGAGCCAACAAAAACCTGTACAGGTGAGAGGAAATCTGTGAGCATGATCAAAAACACGTTTCTGATTCAGGACGAAATCACAGGCTACAGGGAGGTACATCTGTAAATTATACAGGAAGCTTTCTTCAACAACTGATTCACCCTGACAGTTTTACTGGAGTATATGAAAATTAGTATTAAAGACGTGATATGTAGGCTTCTTTCCAGGAATTCCAATCTGGTTTCAATAAAATGAAAACACTGATTGGAAGTGAAGTTGCCTTCCGGTTTTGCCTTTGGCTATTATGTGTTCATTCGTGAAATGACTGAATTCCACAACTACTTTTAATATTCACCTTTTGAGTTCATCTCCCGTACTGGACACATTGGAATGATTAAAATAGCACTGCCTCCTGAAGCCGGATTCTCTTTAATTTGAAACAGCCTAGGTGCCGAGGAGAAAAAAAAAAAAATAATAAAAAAAAATGAATGCTCTGTTAAGTCCATCCTTTCTTAGCATCAAGTTCCTCCAATGCCTCTTTAGGGTAGAATACTAATAAAGAAGCGGTTTCGCGATGAAATATCCTGTGCTTCCTGAATAGCTGTGCAGGGGAGAGCTAAAGAGCGCAGTATCGTGCTCCCCATCCCGTCCCCTCCAGGCTGCTGCTCCTGATGTTGTCCAGTGGCTGAAAACTCCGTGTCCTCCAACACTCCGTGCCGCTCCGTGTCCCTGGCCTTTGGCAGCTGCCTGGCCACCTACGTCCGTGCCACCGCGGGCTCTGCCCCAACCGGGCAGCTCCTGAAAACAGGAGCGCCTGTAAAAATGGTTGTGGAGCAGCCAACGGGGGCCGGCGGCTGTAAATCTTCAAGATACCTGAGGATTCACAGTGCAAACTGTTGCATTTTACCTTATTGTTCAAAACGGCATTCGAATCCTGAACTTGGGGGAGTTTTTGCCTGCCGGATGAGCACGCCAGCTTCTTGCAGAGCAAGAGTGATTTTATGCGTGGAGTAGCTCATAAAGAAATCC
>VZSF01007525.1:840726-845726 GCA_013398295.1 Chionis minor | reverse complement strand
TAATCCTCCAAGTGCTGGTTCGGGGCGGAAAAGCACAGGGTGTAAAACTGCAGAGATTACGAAGGGCTGTTATTGACACAGGGAGGGCTGGTGAAGCTTGGCTCTGGCGCTAAGAACAGCGGCGATGCTGCCTGGTATGTAAATACCAAATACCGTGGTACGCCGGGTGCTTAGAGGTGCCTGGATCTCGTAAGCGTTGCCATGAACTGGGAATCTTTAAATATCTTGGGGTCTTTAGGTCTCGGGTGGGTGTTGAGTCAGTTCTGGGTGGGACAAGGCAGGGATGCTCTCCCTGGGGAAGGACGGCGCCCAGCAGAGCCCCTTCCCTTGGTCCTTCCCGGCGTCGAGCCATGACAACGGCGAAACCGCACGAGATTTGGTCAGAAGGAATGGGTACGACACGAATGGACAGCAGGGAGAAAGCAGCAGAAATCCAGCAATCCAGCATGCAGATGCAATAGGCATGTTTTAATTTAATACCTCTAAAGCATGGAATTATTAAAAGCATAAAAGTCCCATTACCGAATGGCACAATATATTAGCAGTCATAGGTGTTAAATCAAACCAAGGTACATGATATTAATGGGCAAAACGGCTGTGTTTAAACAGTTGTCTACTTATTAAATCTCTAATTAAGCACATGCAAAGCAAGTGGCTAAGATTTTCCACTAAAGATGATAAATTGTGATTACTGAAATGTTTTTAACGTATTACAGAGCAAGCCAATTTTATTAAGAAAGAAAAGAAGCGATCCAAATTTTTCCCAGCAGCTTTACCTGTAATGATAGTGACACCTCTGCAGGTCACTAGAAGCTGATTTTCGCTGAGCTGTATTAACCCCTCACCGCAGTCTGATACCTAGTTTTTGAGTTTTTACAGCCCTTCTCGACACCATCTTTCGGGATTAAAATGCACAGGTCTCAACCAGGCCAGACAAGCTGAAATTGATGCCTCGTGACTTTTTGGCTGGATTGCGTATATTGTTAGTGCAACTATTTGCCTGCTATAGCATACCCCTCAATAAGAATAAGTGCACTTACTTGACTCAATCAGCCATCTGTGACTCCATCAGCCACAGTGGAAACTAATGGTAATTGCCAATTGTTAACCAGACAATAGCAGATGCTAACTTTAATATCCAACAGTGCTCTTCCGAGCATCTTTTATGTAGACATGGCCTCACTTTAATACGTGTTTTCTTTCCCCAGAATATGGCAACTTAGTAAAGGCTGATTAGCCTAGGGAGCTATGTGACTTGAAGCGATGAACTTTGAGGAACGGCAGCCGACGATCTGTTTCCGGGCCATAATGTCTATAAGGTAAGAATTTAGAAGACTGGATTTAAAATTCTTCTTCAAAATGCAATTTTTTCCAGCTAAATTTCACAAAGAGCCATGTACTGGATGCTAACACGAGAGTAATGTCTTTCCTGGCAATGTCCTTTCCTCCTATTAGGTAATCAATTAGTCTCAGAACATTAAAAAGCAAAATGCTGCAACAGGATTTTCCACCAAACTCAAAAATATTTATGAAAGGGTTTCATTGCCCCCGTTTATTTACATCTAAGCACGAAGGCCGTGGCTACTCAACATAATGCTGCTCTTTTGGCACCAGGACAGCTTTGCAGCCTCGGCCCTGGAGGACATCTGGAGTCTTCTGGGTCGCGGCGGTTCCTTTTCGCAGAAATTTGCTTGCCTCAAGTAATGAATGAGCCCATTTTCACTTTGACTGTGGCCTGCAGTCTACGAGAGACATTAGGAGCAATTTGTAGTCAACGTGCAGGTCTGTTCCATCTAAAATATTATCAATGAGCTTGTCAACCCGAGCCTTAACCTTCTTTGTTATTTTCATCTGCTCCTCTCTCAGATGTCTCTCCTCGTACCCGTAACCTCTGAAGACTAGCAACAGGATGTCATACACCTGTTTTGCTCAAGGCTGGGACTTGGAGCCCTGCGCGATATTGTGTAGGCATTGGCTCGCTTGCTGCTTTGCTCAACGTATATGTCAGAATGTCAGATGATAGTTGTTGTATCTGCAGCTGTTGCATGAGCAGAGTGCCAGGGGCACAACTTTCCTGCAGTGAGCTTTAATTTGCTCTCCCTTCCCTGAAGAGCTCCCGCGCTTCACCTTGCTGCTGCCGCTGCAGCTGGAGGAGCGCTCGGCCCCCGTGCGGCCGAGGCCACGGGACGGCGGGCGGCAAGGGTGGGCGACGGCCGGGTAGGACCTCACGCGGGCCGAGGGTGCCGCAGACCCCTACTCGCACCCCTGCTCAACGAGACGTTTTAATAATTGTTTGCAGGAAGGTATTGTAAACACTGAGGGATTTATATTTGGGCGAGTCAATCTGTAGCGTATTTGGATGCTGTTCCAAGAGAGCTACTTGTAGCCTAAATAAGCCATAACCTGCCAAGATATTCATGAGAGATCTGACTGGGTTTTTGACTGCTCTCAGAATTAGGTTGACAATCAAAACAGATGTAGAATGAGACCGCAACTGGATTGCCAAAGGCAAAAAACTCCTGTCAAATTCTTTAAAGGAGCAAGCTGATAAACCACTGTAATGCATGGGAATAGTGGACATTAGTAACTAGACAAGGACACATATGTCCACCTTCGGATTTGTTCGGGACTGTGGATTTGTTTTACAAATTAGGCAGCAAGGGCATTGGAAAAAACACTTTAAAATACACAGGCAGTGAAACTTTAAAAAGACACAGCATTACTGCATGAATATTACAGGATGTTTCTCAGGGTAATTTTTTAAAAAATACCTCTCGCAGAATTGCTGCATTTCAGAGTGACATATTGGGACAGCACAGATCATCTGTAATTTAAAAGAAGAAAGCAATAGAGAGTTTGATTAAAAAGTAACATAATTCTGTATTACTGGATATTGCTTTGGTTGCATCTATTATTCAAGTAGACATGAGGCGTTTTGTCTTTCACTTGAAATGTTAACTAAATCAAGGCTAAATATATAAACTGGGGCTTCATCTTTAATAGGGAGGACAGATGCAGTGTCCTAAAGTGTACATCTGTATCTTGTCTAAGAGTTGCAACTCATAATTCTTGCATCTAGGTCTTTGTAACAGACAGAAAAGGAGAAGGTTTTGTGGGCTGAAGCAGAAGCGTGAAAGACACTGGTGGGAGAAAAAAAATGACAACTGGATTACAGCTGCCTGCTGGGCAAATCAGTGGCTGAAAGGACGTCTCTGGATGTAGAGATGCATCAGCGTCTAAAGGTCACTGTACAGTAGGTCTTCATGGTGTTTCGGGACAAGGAAAACTGACAAATATTTAATGAAACTTTTGCTTGGAGAAAACGCTGATTCATTCAAAAAGGAACTGTTTATAGGCAAGGGTTTGTTTCAATGAATATCCCAATTTGAAAAACAGTAGGAGAACAAGTCCTAATAGTTTTCTGGGACAATTTACTAATTAATAATTGTTTTTTTAAGTGACCTTTGCTGTTGGAATGTAGTTTGTAGGTGTTTTTCAGAAGGACAGACTTTTCAGAATGATAGAGCTCGAACACTATTTTAACCTCAGAACTTTTTTTAAGGGTTTTTTGCTGTGCAGAAGGCTGCTTGTCTTATTTTATGTCTTGAACAGCTGAATAGGGGTCAGAATGGTAAAAGAAGTATGATCCTTTCCCCCCCAGCCTACCTCCTAAATGCTGCCACCTTCCCCAGCCCTCTGTATAGCGGGTAAAAATATTCAAAACAGACCTTGGACCGCCTGGCTCTGCCTGGGACGTGCACAGCAGGTCGCGTTCGCCTGCGCTGCACCTCCAGGGAGGGGGTTGCTGGAAGGGCTCTGGGTGCTGAGGAACCTGGCGCTGAGTTGTCTCCATCAGATTGCTGGCTAATGCGCGCAAGCCCGAGCCTCTGGGAGCGTGCCAGCCGCGGAGCTGGGCTGCTAGCCTGAGCCTAGCAAGTTGGCTTGATGGTCACTTGGCACAGGTGGCCCATGGCACCGAATTCAACAGCGCTGCGCAGCTGAGCGTTAGAGGACCTGGTCCCTGCTGGCAAAATCACTCTCCCTGCTCCATCTATGAAGATGGATTGGTCCAAGTGGAGCATCAGGTCTTCAAGCCCAAAAATAAGCTGGAAATGTGAGCTCAGGCCTCTCTGGCACCCTGGCCAAGTCCTCCCCCAGAGGGGCAGGACAGGCTTGGTCTGTGGGCACCTCAGAGCACCTCTGGGCTTGCAGAGCACAGAAGCCCCAAAACAGAAGCACAAAATGTCCTTGACATTTCTTTTGGCTTGGCTCCCCTTTCTCTTATTTCCAGGAGGATGCCCTCCATCTATTAATACTTCTATAATCTTTTTAATTAAAATTAAATCTATTTTTGATATCTCGCCACCAGATCCGACACTGTACTCCCAAGTGAAGAACAGAATCCCTCCACCACGCTGGGAGGAAATGTCATTTCTTGCAGTGTATTTCCAATCAAGTTAGGCAATGCTTACTTATATATTTTTTTCTTGCTTGGTATTCAGTGCTTTCATATCCTGGTTAGATCTTGATAGGAAAATATAAAAACATGTCAAGAGAGTGGTTCAGTTACAAATGGAGTGCAAAAATTATTTTGGAGAAAGCCCATTTGTGTGTGATTTCTAGCCTAATTCTGCAAACCCTGGTGGTTTGGAGAGTTTAGCATCCAGAGGTTTGGGTACTTGCCCAAACTAACCCTAAAATGCAAACCTTTGGAAGCTTGCCTTTCAGTTCAGTGTGCGATATAAATAGCTCTGCTAGGAACAAACAAAGGAGGTATTGCATCGAGCAGCCAAGAGAGACTACATGAAACACTTGATCAGGCTGTGTTTTGGTATCCCAGGCTGCGCTCCATCTTCTGCCTTAGCAACGCTGCAAGTTGGAGACACGCTGCTGCTTTTTCTGATATTAATGCTGTTGTGTCTGGGTGGCACCAGGCAATGAGTCTTTAGCACCTTTATCCTTCCCAGGTTCTGTGAAGTGAGGGCTCACTGCTTACTTCC
>VZSF01007525.1:814469-840716 GCA_013398295.1 Chionis minor | reverse complement strand
CTTCCCCCCCCCCCCCCCCCCCCCCAAAAAAAAAAGTAATCTAAAAAGAACTCTGTGAAGTCTTTCTCATGGTGGCGTTGGTGGTTTTGATGTAGAACTGCAGTCTCAGATGGTGGCATACCACGTTGGTCAGCCTTGCAAGGACCGGAGCAGAATGGTTCAGACCTCCATTACCCCTGCGCTCCTCTTCAGGTGAAATGAGGTTTGCTGGGAGAGAGCAATGAGGGTGACACATTTTCTACAACATTTCACAGGTTTTTGTTTTGTTTTTGTGGGTTTTTTTTTTCCTTAGCCTGGTTCTTGAGATTGTCTGAGTTGTCAAATATATCTCCACCTGCATACACTTATTCAGCCTTGAGCAGGTAAACAGCCTGGAACAAATCAACCGTTTGAGAAATTGGAAGTCACCGAATATGTGATCTTGCTATGGTATCCCCTTCTATAACTTTTGGCTATTTTGTTCTTTTAAAAGCCACATCTTTACATGAGGAAGCGATGTTAAGGGTGTAAGTCAAAAAAAAAAAAGGAGCAAGCACCAAAATTTGCAATTGAAAGGCAGAAATTCCAGGGAAGCCAAGCAAAATCTCATAACCCCAGTGAAACCGCAGAGCATCTTTGCAGTTCAGCTGACACCCAGATATTTATGGGTGGTGTAAGAAGAATCAGGCCACTTTATCTGCATCACCTTTCTCATGTTCCCCCCTTTCTTTGTGGCCGCTCCTCTTTGATGACAATTTGCTGTAAAATTGCCGCTCAACCAGACCTTTTTTCTCTCGTGTGCCTTCCCTGACCCCTGCTCTTTCCATTTGGCAGAGCCGAGCAGCCAGAGCCCTAAATCACCCTGCCCGCAGTAGGCTGGGGCGCGTTGCCTCTCCCCGGCTTCCAGCTGGCGGCTGCTCTCAACTCCTGTTTTTCTTATTCCTGCGGAGCCGGTGCATTCTCACGCTGTCCAAAAGCCAAGGGCTGGGCGACTAATAGAGACCGCTGATGAATGGCAGAAGGGCTTTTCCATAACTCTCTATTACTAATCAATGAGCATGTTTGACATCTCGGCAGCACAGCGTTTGAGAATAGCTGTCAATAGCGCTTTCTCCTGCCGAAAGAAAATGGGAAACTGTAATACTGGCATTACATCATTGACAGTAGCTGGTTATTGATGTCATCGTTGGTGTCACTCACCTGATGTATACAGCCCGCAGTGACTTAACTCCAATCTATAGAGGTATGGATTTGAAAATAAACATCAATAACTTTAAAATCACTGCGCAATTGAGATGATGCTAACTCAAAGTGGTGATGAATCTTGGATTTTCTCTTGCCTATTTCTATATTTCGCACTCATAAAGGGGGTGGATGGTCAGTTGCCTGTGCCATTTTGAGATCTATTAAATATTCAGACTGCAACGAGGGGCTGAATGACTGGTGCCTTATTCTCAAATTGTCTTATGGATGAACGTGTATATCACGTGTGCATAATAATGTCTGTAATCATATGTTGTCTGGATACTGCAATGAAATTCTGATGCCTTATCGCATCAGTCTTAAGCATCATGCAGAACAGCCTCTAGGAGATACTTTTGCCCTGTAATCCTTTATCCTACGCACACCACGCTCCATTCGATCTTAAAACCCAGAAGCGGAAACGTGGACGATGTCCCTTTTCTTTTCTTAGAGACTGACTCCTGGAGGTCTGCCTTCCAGTGAGCAGCGAGCGCGAGCGTCAGCACCTGTGTCCCGACGCCAGACAGCTGGCACGCTCTCTGCGTGCCACGGCGTGCCATCTGTGCCAGGCGTCACGTGCCAGTTACGTGACTTGGGGGAAGTCAGGGGGAAGCAAGTCAGCTCATACCGCGACAGAGGTGCGTCTGGTTTTTGTGCAGCCCCGCGCCGGGCACAGAAATCTGCTGTGGGCTGGGTCTCTGCCTCTCTTTCCCCACGCTCTTGCTGAAGCAGTGCTGGTCATACAAGCCTGATGAATTCATTACAGTCATTCTGGGCAAATTTATGCTCAGGACGCGCAGGGAGCATTAAGCACAGAAGGGATTTTGTTTCTGTAGAGTCTGCATGGAATTGTTTGGGGGATTGAAAGCATCAGGTATTTTTCTAATACATAAAGAGATTATTTTTCTATAGAAACTGTATTCCACCAAAGAAAGAGACCATTCACAAATAAAATGTTCCCTTACATTGCATGGAAGAAAGAGCTCAGCAAACCCCCTGTAAAAGGAAGATGACCCCTCTCCCCCCATCTCCACCAAGCTCCGCAAGCTGCCAGTCTGCCAGGTCAAGGCCACTGGTGGGGTTTTCTGGCACGAGCTGGAGTCCTGGGAGCTCCTTATTGCTACCTGGCTTTGCCATGGCCCAAAGTGGTGGCAGAGGACGCTAAGTCTGCACTTAGAGATGTGTTACACCATAGGCTCATGGTCACCTATCATGTTACTTCTGCAAGGGTAGATAGAGCTTACTGGTGGTGAGGAGACACCACCGAGTCTTCAGTCCCCCCTGTGGGGATGTGTCTTGCCCCAAGGGGCAGAGGCTCTCTGGCACAGTCCAAAGATAGGAAAAAATTGCTCTGTGTCCACGCTTTTCTGTGCCTTTCATTCAGATAAGGCGGGTCGCAGCTGTGTGGCACCGCGAGGATGTCGTGGAGCTGTTCCCAGGCCCGTGTGGCGAATGTTATGGCTGTCAGTTCCCTCGGGGGCAGAGGGAAAAGAGCTCCGAACAAATGCTTCTTCGTAGGTGCAATGCACATAAGTGCATTTTTGGATAGTAGTCCAAGTCTGCATCCTTTGTGAGCCGGTGAATGTGCCAGGATGACTTGCTTTTTCTCAGTCCAGCACCTCTCCATTGAGCAGAGACAGAGTTGGGAGCATTGCACATCAAAGAGAGGGGAATTAATGAATGAGAAAACCTTGACATTTACACAATTTAGGCATGTTACTTTTATTTAAGGTTTTTTTGTGGAAAGGGTGCAGAACCCTTAGTGAATAGACCTGTTAATGCCTCTTGCTTTTTGTATTTATATGTGCCAGGTCTAATAATTGTCACGTTGACCTAAGTGAGAAACATCCAGACACGTTTATGGAAGAAGCCGTAGGGCTTTAGCTCAAGCGACTTCTGTTACTCCTGGGTGGGTAAGAGGGAAGGGCAATAAACAACAGAAATTTGTTGGTTTCTCGGCACCAAGATTTATCACGTGTAAAAATGTAGGACTTTGGAAGCCATTAATTTTACATGAAGTCAATAACCAATCTTAATAGAACTTAAAGTGACAAAAGTGATGACATTTAAGAAATAAGCCTCCCCATCCTGTGAGTCCATGACCATCAGGGAAAGAAAAAAGGCTTGAAACATGCTCTGGACATGCAGTAATTGTCATTGCTGCTTTCTGTGTAGGTACATTAGGAAAGGGAGAAATCCTGGATCACAAAGGTCAGGTCTCTGTCTGGGGTAACCTGCCCTGCCAGTTAAAGGCAAAAAGAGGAATTTTGGGGAAAAGGTATGGAAATTTGCTCTTTTATGGTATTGGCTAAGTTTTTAAAACATACAAAAGTGCATGTTGTATCTGCATTTTCATATTTTCCCTTAAATAAATTAAGCAGAATCATAGCAGATAGCTAGAAAAATAATGATGCTAATAGTAACAGTAATACTAGCAATAGTAATAATTCCACTGCGCTGCTGCTCATTTCCAGAGGCTGGAATCTGACTAAATCTGACAATAATTAATGCATCTGAGTTTAGACTAGGGTTTTGTTAATAAAATTTATAAGAAATATACGTATCTGTGGAAATCCAATCTTTAAAAGAAGTTCTAGTGCCCAATTTAGACAGTTATTCTAATGTGACAATTAATCTTATGCAAGTCGAGAAGGTCTGCTATGAAATCATCATTAATTTATACTCCTACAGCCCAGCTTATCTCATTTACTTTGTACCTTATTTTTTCATGGAAGATCAAGAACCAATTCTTGGCCATTATTCTTGACGGAAACCATTTGAAATGAGCCAGACTAGTGAGAAAAGCAAGGCCCACACATGAATAAGGGCTGCCAGGTTCTGGACGTTTTTTCAGCTGCCTAATTGAGGAAATATTTTTTTGCTCTTTGTTTCAAGGGGTGGGTTGGTTTGTTTTGCTTGTTTCCTCAGGAGCGGGGAATTTTTGTTGGTTCTCGCCCTTGTTCCAGTTTGCAGGAGCAGGCGCTGGGGCTGTTAGCAAGTGACATGCCCAGGAATATAAAAGAACGCTACATCTTTGGAGCTGTTTCGTGGTATTCCCCAGCATACTTGTTTGTTATAATTTGAAAGAAGCTATTGAACTGAAAGGAGGGACAAACAATCTACAGGCGGACAAAGCCAGTGAGAGCCAGGAGCGTCCAAATTTCCATGAAACACTCTTGTTTCAATTCATATTTAAATGGGCTCCTAAGCAGCTGGACAACCTTTCTGTGGCCGGCCACAGCTGATAGTTTTAGCCAAGGAGAAATCCCATGCAATTTGCTGAGAGCAGATGAAAGGTGTGTATTTTAGTCTTTTTAATGTAAGAGAATAAACACTAAACGAACATAGTATGTCAAGATGTTGGGCAGAGTTTAAGCGCAATAGAACAGATTCTCAGTACTGTGAATGGGCATAATTTTCTTTGAAGTCATTCAGATTATGTTGATTTACAACAGCCAAAGATCAAGCCAAATATGGTTGTTTCTGTAACTGATTTTGATGCCCTTCTGTTTAATGATTTTTTGCGGGAAATTATTATTCTTACAATTGTGCCTAGGCAACAATGACTATCATCTAATCATTGAATTTTTGAAGGGACAGATCCTACAGCCCTTATTAATTTAAACTTCATATGGTAGACATCTAGAGAAAGAGAGAGCCTGCGTCACAACTGCTTTTTGCATATCCCATCCTGATCTCAGGCTACCTCGGGCTTTGGCAGGTCCTGGTTTTAAGAAAAAGTAGTTCAAATTCTCCCTAACTTGCACCTCGCATCTCTAACTGAGCTGCCTTGGACCAGAAGGTGTTTTTTGTGTTCTCCTCTCCCCACTCCCTGCCCTACTCCTGGTGCCAGAGGTGGTGTATGGGCTCTGCACCTCCTAAATAACCCTTTATCCTGGGATTTGCTCTTCCAGGGGCTGTGCTGACAGCTTTGAGGACATTTTGTCTACGACCACCTGGTGCAGAGCGTCCTTTATGCAGAGAGAAACAGACTTCTCAGGCTCCGACAGAACTTTTTCCATAGAACAAACAGACTCCAATTTATCAAGTGGTGTTTCTGCAGGTTTACTGTGAGATATTGTTATTGTTTGCTTTGACTATGGCTTAATATCTAAGGGCCTTTACAGGCATAACTTAATTAAACTTTCTCCCTGGTTCTCTGCACAGTAGCCACATTTGTAAAGAAGAATATCAGGAATTACTAGGAACTGTTAAAAATAACTTCTCACGGGAGCTGGGTCAGATTAAAGATGCAGCTTTGTTGGATGATGTTCTTTACTCTCTTTCATTGCCACTTTGTTTTAAGTGTGTGTGTGTGAGCACACATGTATGTGCTCTTGGTTATAGAAAGCAAGCAGAGCTCGGTTGATTTTCCTTCCTCCTAACTAGATCCTTCTTAAACTTTCTCTTCTCTGAGTTTCTTTTTGTGTCACGTCAGCAGAAGCGGGTGCTTTTATTGGGCAGGAGATTGGGACTCCCTTCTGCTTTTTGCTGAGGCTGGAGGTTGGGAGTGGTATCAGTGATGGTAGGAGGAGCAGCTGGATGCTGATAGTCCCTACAGCACTAGAAATATTAAAAGAAGAGTCAAGAACTGAAAACACTTCACTAGCAGTAGTTTCACACCCCAGTATGAGAGCCACAACCAAAGCAGAAGTTTTATGGCTTTACTTTGCCACCATGGAAGGCAGGACGAGGTGTCTGTGTTTCCAGTTCTGCTCCTGTGCTCCCTTCAGCTACCACCTATTCGAGGCTCTAGGATGAAGACACGGAATTGTATGTGGTTGGGCCTTAAAAATGACTAAGAATCATGTTTTCTCTGTACCTGGGATAAACCAAATGTATAAATCAGCCCATTTCATTGTCCAGGATAATTAAGTGCCTAAACGCAACTTCTGTATTTGGTGTTTTCCCTGAAAAAGCCACGTTGTAAACTCCTAATTACCACCCACAAACTATTTCTGTGCCTGCTTATCAGGCATTCACTCTAAATCTTTTCCTTTTCTATTGACAAACTTTATTTTCTCTACTCCCCTTCTACTAATTATGATACTAATAGACTGAAGAGCTCTACAAGCAATGACTGAGAAAATAAAATTTCCTCTGTTAATTTTGAGGTTTAGCTCTCACATCTATAAATCTGTGATGAGTGGAGCAGTCTAAAGTAACTATTCTTCAATTTATTGCTTGAAGATAAAATTAGATAAATGAGCCATTACCTTCCACTTCCATAAAAACGTGTTTATGTAACTAAGTCGATGCAATGCTGATGCTCCTTGGCTGCTGATAATGCTCATCAGGAAATACCCAGTTCATGTTGGATCAATACCCCAAATTCCTTGCTTTGGGAATAAGAGCTTTGAGAGAAATCTGGGCAGCTGCTTCATCCAATAAGGGCTATTTCTCCAGTAGGAGCAGAACAAGACTGGCACCTACTCCTGGGAGTGGTGGCTGCGTGCAATGGGCAGAATGGAGCTATTGGGGGGAAAAAAGGAAAAAACTCAGCTTTTGCCTCAGAGAGCAGAACTGGGCTCCTCCAGCAGTAGTTAAACGGACCCTGATGCCTACAGCTGCTTTATGCCACAAACATTTTATCTTGATTTACTTCAGAGAGCAAAGTAGGACTGAAGTGGCGAGTAGTCTCTCTGCTAACTTCCAATGAGGTTAAAATTCAGTGTCTCCTGTTCATTTTTATTGCTAACTAGTTTTCTAGCCAGTCAAATATTTGCAGAGAAAAATAAAATAATAAAACAACCCAGAATGGAAGATGAAAAAAACCCAAAGAAGATACAGAAGCCCTTGCAAGATGACTAACAACCTTGCAAAAGTAATGGTATGAAATTTATCCTCCCTCAGTATTTTTTTGTCTTGGGATATGTGACCTCCCAAGGCCAAAATCAGTAAAAACTACCTTTGGCTTCCACAACTTTCCAGAGTGTTCTATGGACCAAAGTGGTTACAGGGAATGCATATTGAATTGGTCCTTTAATTTGGTTTTACAGAAGTAAAACCTTGAGTGTTCAGCTTGTGCAAATTAGACCAAATTGCAGAATGGAAAATAAAACTCTTCATGCACTTTTGCTTTAATAAATAAAAGTCTTTACCTAAGGGAGGAGGTGATCTGGCTCTGGTGCAAATAATTAAATAAAATAGAGAAATTACTAAGTAAAGCATTATAATTTTTTTTAACAGGCAAATGGAAAACAAATGTCTGAGAAAGGCAGTGCTTTGCTTAATATTTTATATTCAAATAATTCTTTAGTTTATATTGAAGAAACATAGCATTTTTACTGTCTTTCAGTCGTAAGTGTTTCAAGATGGAAATAATACCCCTGAAATCAGTACAATTCATTGTACAGAGCTACAATAAATGCTGCATTGACTTCCAGGAGTTGTCCTTAAAAGACATGTTTGTTCAATTTTAAACGTCACCAAAAAGTGGCAGTTAGGCTGGGATTCGTCCAAATCTGTGTAGGAAACAACCCTCAATACTACAGGAACTTTGCTGTGATTAACATAAGACCACCCAACTATGCTACCTACACTACTTTCCCCTTAAACCCAATTGCTGTGGTTTCACTGGTGTCCCTGATGCTAAGAATTTCTACCAGCTGAAGATCCGACCTGTGGAAAAACTCTCTGCTAAGCCTCTGACTTCAATGAGCTTGTAAACGTGATCGTCATTGTTGGCATCTGAATTTTTACTTTAGAAGGAACATGGCGAAGATGTAATACCGCGTCTTTTTCTGCTTTTCTTTTATTCTGTCTCTAAACGTATTTTAGATGCCCTTGCAACTGCATCCCAGCTGCATCTGAACGGACAATAACTCACTCCAGCTCATCTTGTCCAAAGAGGCGGTCAAAATTTCAAGGAACTGTATTTTTTTTCCATAATGGATGTTTGACTCAACTCTTGCAAAGGAATCTTTTGAAGATGCACTAGTGAAGTATTCATTTAAAAGTGGGAAGGTTCCATACCAAATGCAACAGGGATAGGTAATTTGATAGACGAATTCACCTAAATGATACTAGCACATTGTTTATCTTCCTGGCCATCAGGTTAAGAGCTGTTGTGCATAACTTTCTTAACCTTAACCTCATCTGTTCATCCCTCGGGATGACGGACTAGTGCAAGGGATAAAAGAAAATCAATGCTGAGTTTGGTTCTGGCGAATGTTTATGTCTGTATGCAAAGGAAGAAGGGGGGAGAGCTTGAAACTATCCCTTCCCAATGAAAGCTTTTAATTAAAATAGTTCTTAGAAATGTGGAGTGTGATCTTTGCTGTGTTTTGATTTTGCTGAAGATTATGACTAGACTTGCCAAAACCAACTGTGAAGTCTTACATTTGTAAACTTCGCACACAACGCCCCTGAATTCGATACATCCCAAAGAAAGAGCCTGAGTGCTGCTGTTTACATTCCTAAAGTCTTTACAAACAAGGAGAACAATATCTGCTCTTTACAGATTACCGTGGTCAGGTTCCTGTGTACAGCATGAGTGACCTTTCCAAGTTGAGCAATCTATATATACTCAACCCCGAGTGTTGTAAAAAGCTCAGGTGTATCAGCTTACCGCGAGTTAATATGAGATACACGAAGAATGATTTTTACAGTATCCAGCTGCCGAATATCAAATGATTGAATTTTCCACTATAAAAGAGGACCTTTCCCTTATGTAAATATATAGATTCTTCATAC
Organism: Chionis minor; assembly: GCA_013398295.1. NCBI lineage: Eukaryota > Metazoa > Chordata > Aves > Charadriiformes > Chionidae > Chionis > Chionis minor. The sequence continues at coordinate 831,800 of VZSF01007525.1, read as the reverse complement.
TGCTGGGAAACTGTATATTGTACTCAATCCAGCTTAAGCTTATGCCACCTCCTCTCTGACTCGGTTCTATCCGTGGTTAGCCTGCTCTCCGCATCACTTTCCTTACCGAAGGCATCTTTATATCAGCAAAGGGGGAGCTCCTCCTGCTCCGTGCTCCCCCCTGCCCAGGTGATAATTTGAGACAAAGCAAAGCACAATCAACCAGCCCTTTTGCGCTCCGTAGGCCTTGGAGATGTGGCACCTGTAGCACGTGTCCACAGAGCCCATAAGTGCTTTTATTTGGCTCCAAACCATTGCAAAGATGCGCAAAGAGCTGGTCTATGCCACAGGTGCAGCCCAGCCTCTCTTCCCTGCTGCCTGACTGGTGGCCCAAGGGCTTGCAGCCTCTATCAGGAAGGGCATTGTACTTTCCTGAAGAACAAGCCTTGAGTTCGCTTTCTGTTAGGTGCTTTAAGCACATAAATGCAGCACATGTCAGCCGCAATGGTGGTCTTAGGTGAGTATCTGTTTTGCTGGACCTTGGGGGGGATACAGGCAAAGTGGCGGATGAAAGCAGCTGGCTGAAAAAGCTCAGTGCTACAGCCTTGAACAGAGAAGGATGGGACCAATAAATCAAATATTCTACTGGCATTTCCCAGCTAGCACTGGCAGTGAGAAGCAGCTATGAGAAGATGGGATGGGTGGCCTTACGACCCAGTGACCAAAGAGGCGAGCAGAGTGAGCTAAACTCATCAGTGCAATTGGTAAGGTCCTCCAAATGGAAGTCTGCTTCCTTCCCTCCCCTGTAGCTGTGGGGATAATGGGAAAAAGCTTTGCCCTGATGAGACATGAGGTCTAACCTGCTGCAGAGCAAGCTCCTGGGAAGAAAGAGGACATGTGAAAGAAGGAGGTGTATGTGGGCAAGAAACAATGAGGTTTCTTCCCTTTGTATGAGATGCTGTGCTGCACTGAGTGTCGTGCTGCCATTAAAACCATTCCCCGGAATTCTAACCGGACCCAAAGAGGATGGAGGGGAAGGCTGGGCAGATGTACAGGCTCCAGTGGGGCTGCTCGAGAGCCAGGAGAAGCACAGGAGAGAACTGCTGGTTGTTCGGGGTCCCTGGAATCCTGGGGTCACGTGCCAGGAAGTTTCTGCCTTTCACATTTGGAAAAGGCAACTTCATTACATTGTTTTTAGGGTAACACAGGTTCTTCCCAAACACAGTTTGCTTCCACTGTAACAGCTTTTGTACTCCAAAGGCTCTGTGGGAGATCCTTTGTGCAAATAAGAATCAAATCCTCATTTTCTCAGACCACAGTGTAATGGGCTTTTTCCTCTGTTCTTACAAGACACCTGAAAAAAGAGGGATTTTGCTGTGTAAGCTTAATTTTAGTGTATCGATGGGTCTCCTGGAAATAAAAGTCAGAACAATGGCAAGGTTGGGAAAGTTCATGGACGCGTCCTAACTTGGCAGCTAGGCTTAGACTTTATTTTCTGATAAAAGAAATATGGAAACAAATATAGAAAATGTATAATCCAGATTCTACTATACTATTCATATATGCAGCTATAACAGAAAAAAAAAATAATTAGTGTCTCAGGCTGTCAGTGAGTGCTGTTCTGCTGCTTAAAACCTGAGCGTTACTCGTTAGAGGGAGCAAGATAATGATAGAAACATCCTGTGAGATTGTAACCCAAGTGTTTCGGTGGTTGAACTTGAGGAAAGGGCACATATTATCAGCTGTATTCCGTTCTCAATTCACTACAGGAGACTGTGAGAGAAATGGTCTAAAAACAGGCAATCAATAATTTGTATAGTGAACAGTGTGCCATTAAGTGGTTTAATCTTTAGATCTCTTCAAACATAAGGTGATACAGGAGAGGAGTGGCTACCAAGGAGAAAGCAACCTGAGGTGTAATTCATAAGAACAAAGACTGAAAGGGAAGTTGTACCACATTATTTTTGCGTTAGAAAACCTGATAGGTCACAGAGCCTGGCTGGTTGTTCTTGAAGAGTTTGCTACAATAAAAGCTTGTGTAGGAACATAATTGATTCAGCCACAACACCACTAAAGGCGTCCGTAGAACATTTGCTCCTGTGCATCCTCCTAGAGAGTAAAGTTTTGTTTTGCATACCAAAAATAGAGGTTTCCAGTTACTGAAGATGATGCTGATTGCCTTTCCTCACTTGCTTTAGTCCCCAAATTGCTGGAAAGAACTACGTGGGGGATATTCTGCTAACAAGTGACCTCTTATCACCCAAGAAGAGGCAGAATACATGTTACAATATTAAAGACCTGAACAACCCTCTCTGGAAGCTTTCTTTAGAGGTCATGATACTTGAAAGAGAAGTACAATCCAGTAATTTCTGCGTCAGTGTTTTTACAACAGTACAAAAAAATCAAATTCCTCTGGTGTTATAGAGAAAACAAGGTAAGAGACACCAGTTCAGTTTTGAAGGTTGAATTAGTCTTTACCATTCTCACTTAATCTATTAAGCAATTTCACAGAATCATAGACTCATCGAGATCCATCAGGCCAGAAAGGGCTGTTGTAATCCTTTAAGGTGATCTGTGTAACATGAACCATAAGATTTCCCAGAATCGTTGAATTTGTTTCAATTGAATTTGAATTGAATTTAATTAAGTTAATCTTTTAGGGGGAAAACTTAATCTCAGTTTCACACCAATGGGTTCCCTCATGTGAGGGAATAGTCCAGGGAAGAATTTTTCTCCAGTAAAGGACTAAGTAACTTGAATAACAATGATATTGCCTTTGTCTCCTTGTACTATCTAAGTGGTGATTAGGTCTGAACTTGACTTTTAAGGCAATAATACATTTCCAGGGGTGACTCACCGAGTGAGAAGAGCGTTTTCGGTACTGTGGGTCTGAGTAGATTAGCAGGCTGTCTATAAACTGAGTGAAGAAAATAAGAAAGGGAAGAGGAAAAAGCCAAGAAGAGAGTAATACTTGGAATTGGAAAAACAATTCCAGTTCCAGATGAAACTTTTCATTACATATGATGGGTTTAAAAGCAGTTTGCCCAATGACTTTTTATTTAACAAGGCATTGTGTGAAACATGGCATTGTTCCTTACAGGAAATAAAGAACAAGAAATCTACTTACTTCTTGCATACTTGTATCGAAAGTGGTATGAAGTTGTAATGTGGAAGTAATAGCTCTGAAGCACAGCAACCTTGTGGTATTTCCTTTTGGAGCTGCACAGCATTATCTAAAAATGAGAATGCTTGGACTGGAAGGATGTTGCTGACTCCCAGAAGTTGAGCCTTTTTTTTTTTTTTTTAATGTAAGTTTTTATTAAACATCCTTACTGTACTGACATAATTTAGAGCTTTGTTCATAGGGAGATATTAAGATCCCTCGGGGGAGAGCTTGGGCCAAAACCCGAAGTGCTGAGTATCTGCTACCACATCTGAATTCACACATCTCAGTTTCTATCCTTTTTGTTTTTCATGACTGCTGTGAAGAAAATGAAGTCCAAGATGTATGGTCTGCACGTTTTCCTTTTGAGATCGAGGAAGCAGGACTCAGGTGAAGTTCCAACAAGGCAAAAGTATGCTCTGCTTTCTTTTCTCCAGAGGTTTTATGTTTGATCCTTTTCATTACCGTACTCAGTTGCTACCTGACCTGGACTGAATGCAGAAAACAAAATCCTGAAAGACCCATAGACTAGTGGAGCAAACGTTGGGTCTGTCCTAAGCTTTGGACTCTTGGGTTGAAGGTGGCCCATGCAACGAGCTGAGTGGTACCTTGAGATGTCTCATATCCTGAATCGTGACTTCTGCTGCGAGGGGTTTGTATGCTGTTATGAGGAAGCACTTTATCGCCAGGTTTAAGGTATATATCCGCTGACAAGATGTTTCTGTCAAAATTACTTATTTGAGTTTTGTTTAACTAAAACTCAAGTAGTCTTTGAGTAATTCTAACTTTCACTAGTGGGCTCAGTCTCTGCCTGCTCCTGAGGTGCTCTTTCAGGCCGTAGATCAGGGAGGAAGCTTGGCACAAGTGGAGGCAAAGAAGTGATGGACATTTTCACTTACTTTTTTTCTCCCTTATTCTTTTCCTATTACTGAAGTCCAGTTCACTTTACATTACCCTTTTTGTTTTCCTTTCTCAATCACTGACAAGATTTTTCTACAGTTTCTCTCTATTTCTAGTCAGTCCAAAGTTTGATCTTCCATCCTGCAGGGTTGTGCTTTACTGGTGATTTCCGTAGGGCACCCTGCGTTTGGCAAAGCAGAGTGTGCCCAAGAGCGAGCCCGCTCACAGCTGCCGGGGGCCGACAGCCGAAAGGCACAAGTGGGGACAAAGCAGAGCAGACGGAGTGATGTGGGAACATTAACACTTGTGAGGTACCGTCTTCCTCCTTCCCTTCTTTTTTAAGAAGCCAAAGAAGCTGGGCCTTTGTCCAAAACAGCACTCAAGCATGTGCTTGACCTTAAAACATGTGAAAAGTCTCTTTACTATCTTCATTCATTCCTACAGTTTTCTGTTACCTGGGTGTTCATTTAAAGGAATAAATGCTCATCTCTTTGATCCCGTACTTAAGGAAGACGACTCCTATTTTTTACTCTCTGAAAATATGGAAATCCGTTTGTTTTATCGCAGCTGTGCAAATAAGTTTTCAGGAAATCTAACATGGTGCGTTTAGTATTCGCCAGGTTGCACCACCCCTTGATGAACAGGGGAAAGTTATCACATGGAAAAAGAGTAGGGAGATTGTTTTGATCCGATCTTGCACGGGATTGAGAAAGGAAAAGAATTAAAGAGTCTTAAAGATAAAGCTTGGCAGCAATCATCGAGAACAAAAATGAAAGTAGTTTAAGAGAACAGTGCAGGCAATAACTCACTTGGGGGGTCGGCAGAGGACCAGAAGAAGTGGCCAGACTGACATTGCTTGGTTTTATTAACTCATCCATAATTAGCCCATAGCTTAGATACAATTTAGCTTGTGCCATATGGGCTAATATAGTGCTGAAAGTTACCCCCCATGCAGGTGACAGTCTGTCACACTGAAGGAAGATTAGCATAAAACAAACAACAATACACTCTTAATGATAGTAGCACCATTTGCAACGCCATAGTTAAGGATGTATAAGCACTTCCATTATAACCCAATCCTCAAGATTTTATTAAGTAGACATAAAAGGCATGTGCACATACACACCCCTTATTCACCCAGTGAATCTTGTCTCCGGTTCGCAGCCAAACTTGCCCTGTATTTGAGAGGTTTTTTTAGGTTATTTGATTTTAATTTTTTTTTTTTTTTTTAAATGGTGACAATGCCTGATGCAGGAATTTACTTGCAGCTCTGCTGGTCTTCCTGGCAACAGGGAGTGGAATGAGTTGTTCTAGGTAAAACATGTTGGGGAAACAGATCCTGGTGGTTTCTGCCTTGATAAATGTACTACACAGTAGCTGTTAAGCTCAAATAAAAATGAGAAAGCGACACCGTATGTGGCCATCAACTTGATTAGAAGTTTTTATAGTATGTATGAACCTAACCAAATAGCAATGGTATAACTATGTAAGCAGTAGATGTTCTGCGAGTATAATTTATACACTGGGAAGAAAGTAAGCCTCTGTCTTTATTGATTCCTCTTTATTGAATAGGAATTGCGCCATTAAAATGATACCCATGTGTTGTTGATACGTCCTGCATTTATGTTAATTTGGCTACATATTGCCAATATTTTCATTTTAAAATCAAGACGGAAATTTTGTGCCAGAGCCTTTTCCAAATTGTGCTGAGCTTTTGACACAAAGCAGCAGAAGCCATTAGCATTCTCAGTTAAGGCTGAGCAGTCATGCTGTTGTACCATTCCTTCTCTTTCCCCCAACATATTCGCTTTCCTGTGTTTTCCAGATAAAAGGGAAGCTCCCCCTCCAATAAGTTTTCCGGACTTTTCTTTTGAAAGGCAGCCTAACGATTTTAAACATTTTAAATGAAGTGAGTTTTGTTATGCAGACAGGAGCTAAATTTTTTCTCTAGCTCTCATCGGCTATTTATGTGACTCTATGGTTTTCAAATGGTATAATGCTAGAGGATGCCAAATGTCCTGCCATTTAATAACCAGTAGCATACAGAGCTCTTTTCAAAATGCCACCACTCTGAGCATCTGTTGTTATTAAGTAAGATGATCAAATTTTGTACAGGACTTCAATTTTGCTTTTCACATCACTTATAGAGCAAGAATAATATGCAGTCTGTGTATAAAACGAATGTGTTGGGATCATTGAGCCAATTGCTGGTTTTTGTGTTCTGCTTTATTGCAGACTGTAAAATAAACTTTGGCCTTTTTTTAATAAATGTTATAAAAATGCTCTGTGAATCAGGAGAGTGTCAGCAATTAAAGCCATTTAACATCATAATAATTAAAAATGCAATACTCCAGTGTAGTCAGCACTGGTTCACATAAAAAGCCACATTGTTGCTCCTTAATAATTACATTATTTGACAGACATGCTAAAGAAGAGGAAAAGGTGCACGTTGTTAGTATCAGATGAGCAACTAATTCTTATTGTTTCTGGAAATTGCTCTAAAATCCTTTACTATTGCCATCTTTCAGCTAACAGATGTGCAGGAATGTCCTCAGCTCACCATTGCTTTTCTCTCCAGCAGAATATGACTGACAACACGACAACACAGGGGAACAGCTGGGTCGAAACGCATAATATTTTCCTGGTAGAGAAAGAAGCTGATTAGGCTATGGAGTACCTAATTGGGTAAGATGCCCCTCATTTTCAAACTATAAAATTCAGATAGTGTATAGCAGAAAAAAGAGGATGGGCTGGTACGAGCTGTATGTTTGTCCCGCAGCACAACTGGACCTTTAAAATGAGTGATGCTTTTACAGCTGTGGTTTGGGACTGTGCCTGAGCTCAGCGGTGAGGAGGGCCAAATTTTTGAGACGGGACTGAACTCGGATGTAACAGCATTTAAATTACACCTCTGCATTTCAGTCCATTCTCTTAGCTCCTCCCAAGTTCTCATAGGCAGAAGGGCAGATTTCTCCATAATGTCCATCTTTTTTCAGGAAAAAATAAAGCAAAAGAAAAATGAGACACACATTTTATAGATTTAGGGTTTTTTTCCTTAAATATTGGAGGTGAAGGATTCTTCCCTGGTTTCATTGCCTGTTGTACGTTGCTATGGTCAGGCAGTGATGTAGAAGTAGTGTCACTTTCTGTCTTCAGAAGAAATGGAGAAGGTTTTTTTGCAGGACTGTGGCAAGGGTAGAGCTACCATCCTCAGATACCCTAAAGGAGAAGAGGTCCAAAGAGGTGTTGGAGGAGGACAAGTCCATCCTCATTCCTGCCTCTGGAAATCCGAGTAAATGGGAGCGAAAATTGACTTAAAACATCCTGAATTTACTTTCTCTGTCTTCCTGGAGAGTCCAAGAGCTTTCTCAGTTCTCATGTCTGTCTGTGGAAATGTTCCCAGACTGTGGTACACTCATTTTTTCCATTTACTTCAGCTTCTTTATCAGCATTCAAGCCTGTTGGGCATGGTTGTTTTGTTTTTTTTTTTTAAATATTATTATTTTTCTAGTTTTCTAAAATCTAGCTTTGAAAGTGTGAGTCTCCCATCTCACAGCCAGCCACGCTGCCAAGAAGCTCTAGCAGATGAGAGCAGATGAGACCACGGTCACGATAAAGATGCTACCAGTTCAGTGCATGCTCTACCTTCACTCCCAGGACCACTTGTGCATTTGGGAGACTGAATTGAAAATACATTTTTTCTTCTTTTACTTTCATAGATGTTCAAGCAAGCGAAGATCTCCTCTAGCCAGAACAGGGTGTGAAAGCTGCTTCGTTATACTCGGCGTATTAATGAGGGCTGGGAGGCAGAGAGGTGTAGCCCTACTGGTGGAAGTCGGGAGAGGAGCTTTGAGCATCCAACAGCCTCTCTCCAGCCTACAGGGCTGGGGGCTGACAGCTCGGGGGCTCGGGTACGGCTGTGCCATCAGGTACCCCCAGCTTGCACTTGGCAGTGGGGACTCGGAGGGTGGAGTGCCTTTTTAAAAAAAAGCAAAAAAGATAAACTTCAAACCAGACCTTGCAAGGCCCGTATCAAATACCAGCAAGACTGGAAATCATTCTAGGGTAGGATGAAGTCCGCTGGCATGAATACCATTGCTCTGATTCCTCTTTCCTTCGCTTTGTGTATTCTGAACTGATTTTAATAGGCTGTTGCTAGTCATAGCTGCTATTCTCCAAGGAACCAAATCATTCAGCATCATAAGTTTGATGTTGGGATACAGGATCAATAAATATTTGTGAAGTTCATGATATATAAGTTAAATCATGTCAAAACTGCTCTGAAGGTAACCCAATCAAAACGTCCCTCAGAGCATGGCACGAAGGTGTGTTTCTGTGGAAGTGTCTAACCATTTTGTAGATGTTGTTGACAATACCTTTGGTAGATGCTTGTTCTTCCCAAGGTCTTGGTCTTGAGTGATGGGAAACTAAAATCAGGAGGAGCACATCCAGTGACCATCAGCGTTGGGTCACTGGAGGAAAATGCAGGTTTTGGTACCTGGAGGAAAGGAGCGGTGGCACATCCCAAAGGCCACTTACAAGTATTTTTAAAGAGTGAAACCATCTGAAAGGCCGGAGCCCCTCCAGAAACCTTTATACCTTAGGTGTGATTCATATGTGTGCAATTATTTTAGTTCAAATATTAGCCTTAGATTTTAAACAGATTATCATTTTGTAGGGAAATAGCCATAATTGCATGACAGAAAGTGATTTGATTTGCAGTTCTGGAAAACAGTCTGCTTCTCGAGCATTAGAAGAGTCTTTAGGTGAAAGTATGAAAGAACCACATTATCCTCTGATTAACCTGGATCAAATAATGGAAATAGAATTCCATCTGCCATAGAAATCATAAATAATAAATACATTATTAAATCAATAAACTGAGTACAACAATGAATTTTAAATCTTACATTGTGATTAGAGCCAGCTCTTTCTTTGGGACATATTAAACTCTATTCACAGCACATTCCACTTGTTTTTTTTAATAGGTGATCTGTTTCTTTTTCAGGAAGTTCATATGAAGTTCCTGAACCTCCACTTTGCCCCTTGGGGAGAAGCAGCCCGGAAATAAGGTGAAAGTGTTCTGAAAGAAATGAGGAAATCTCAAAAGGAAAAAAAAAAAAAAGGCACATTATAGAAATAGTGGTAAATAAAATATAAGCAACGAGCAGCATGGGAAGCATGTTTAACCCACTGTACACCAGTTTTCCCGTACTGCCAGCCAACTGAATGTTGGACGAAGAATATCAAGTAGTATGGCTTTATGTATTAGTGTCATTAAACTTGATACAAATATTAGTGGATTAAAATAGCTAATGCATTTTCAGTACAAATGCATAAAATCAGTGCTAGTTGAGTCCTTCATGATAGCTGATCCTGTATAAGGAATAAGGGTAGCATTTCAATAAGAAAAATAACACAAATACTTAAAAAGTTCGGTTTGGCAAGCTGTTACATCTCAAGCGCCTTTTGCTGTACAATTTTTCATTTGTCAGAACTTTCCTTGGTTTATAGGAAACCTGAAAGAGATCAATATTTCATTGCTACAGATACATTAATTTACCTACTGCCTTAAAACACCTGTAGGACCAAATCCAGAGGTACTTAGATGATTTAGTCTTATGAGCCTAAACTGGACCTTACACCTTTCGAGTTTCTTCAAAGGGCGTTTTACAAAATCAGAGCTCTTTGTCTCAGATCTGGAAAACAACACTTCCACCCCAGCCCATGACATCTGCCTTGAAAGGGTTTGGGTCATCGAGGAGGTGAAGAGGTGCTGTAAAGCTGAAGGACCAGACAAGGAATGTGGCAAGAAACTTTAAGCAGGAAATAAGAAAAATCCAACCAATACTGTAATATTTCCCTACCCTGGTGTGGCTCCATCCCTCTGGTATCCTCCCGCTGCACCAGGGAGACCTCAGCATCCCTTAGCCCTTTGTGCCTTTTCGCAATGTGCACAAAAGTCCTGAGTGTTCAGTTTCTCCATGAAGCTCTGGACCTCTTAGATTCTTCATTTACCCGTTGTCAAGATTTATTTGCTCAGTTTTTTGCATCAGGACTGAAACGTTTATGGTTTCTCTAGGTGTTACTTCTAAATCTCATACAGACTGTTTTGGTCACCTCAAAACCTACAAGTCTTGACATTTCTGCCATGGCTGGGTATCTGTTAACTGCCAATGTAGGGTTGAATTTTTTTAATGCCATTTTTTTGACAGAGGGAGTTACAGAAATATTTTAAAATTGTAGGTACACTTGTGCATTGGGGTTTCTGCCACGCTTTTCTTGCATAGGAGCTGTGGAAGGGATAAGACGTGCCTTTGCCAGCTTCGTTCATCATGGAGATGGATCTTCTACCTTTACAAAGGGATTTTTGCTGCTTTTTGAGCATCCCTTGCCTGCAAGTGCCTCCCTCTACATCCGTTCTGTAACCAAGACAGCCCCTTAGCACTGGTTTCCACCATTTCTTCAGCACCAGGCAATAATCCTTCAACTCACCGATCCTGTTCTCCCACAGCCATCACCCAACCCGCAGGCTTCCAAAGTACTGGCAGTCCGACTGAATTTAGAGGACATGAGAAATCTTGACGTTCAACTTGACAGCATCTCTGTTGCTGAACCTGTGTTGCCATGACTTATTTTTTAACTCAAATCCGAACATGATTAGCTGTTTTCTCTCTTCGTTGTGTTTATTTTTTCTTGTTCTTTAGGATGTTTTTCATGCCTCATCTTGGCTGAATTCTCTCCCGTTTTTCTCCCTTCCTGTGTGTTTCTGCTCTTGCTCTGTTCTCTGCCCTTTGTTCTCAGTTGCTGTTTTCCCCCCTTTTTCCTTTTGTGCTTCTCTTGCTTATTTTGTGGTGCTCTATCATCTCTGTTCTTTGTCTTTTCTTTTCTTTGTCTTTTCATTTTGCCTATCTTTGTTCTGTGTCGTCTTTGGTGTCTCCCTGTTCTTTGTCTTCTCTTTTTCCTTGTTCTTTCTTTTCCTCTGTCTGTCTCTTTTTATGATTCCCTTTTATCTTCGTTGTGTTCCGAGTAGGTTTGTCTTGATCTTTGTCTTTGCGGAGAACGTGCTCAAATGAAGACAAAACACGCCATTCAAACAGAAATTGCTTATTAATTATAACATGGACACACAGCCAAAACCTAAGCCTCCCACAAAGCTGGCAAACCAAATCACAGGTACTTGCAGGCCAGCACGTTTTTTTCTGGTCATCTGAGCTCCATGTAGGGCACCGTGGTTGGGCACCCAGCACTTAAACCACGTGCTACCGCACTCCCCTTTGGGTGGCTGTCAGTCGATACATCCATCCAAGCCTTTATCACTGACCCGTTGGTACTTGGGTGCAAAATAACCCAAGTGAGGTATCTGGTTATGCGGCAACTACGAGTGAAAATGTGTATTTTGGTCTCCAGTATGGAATCCACACGATCTTCATGTCCCAAGTGTGCCCCTTCCTCCTGTGGTGGGGGTATAATTTACTGCAGATGTCTTTGACCTACATCATCAGCTCGAAGTTATCAGTTGCTGCTAGAAGGAATGTTTTAATTTACTAACCAGCTCTGCTGGGAATGCATATCAGCTACAGCCATGCGAAAGACAGGATTTCTTGGTACACTTGGTGCACAGCCATGAGTTATTGTTAATTCTTTCATATTTGCAACACAAAACATCTTAAAAACGTGGAAACAGGAAAATCATCGGCAGAGTTATTTTGGTAAAAGAAGGGGTTTTTTTAGTCCTGAAATAAATCTTTTTGCGATCTCTTTGAGCAGCTTTGAAATTATTAGTATGATTTCAAAGTTTAAACTAAAAAAAAAAGTTCACATAGAAAAAGTTTAGCTTTTTGTTCCTTTTCCCCCCTATTTCTCCCCTCTAATTCAGTGAAATCTCTCTCCTTGTACAGCACTTGATTAATCCTCATTAAAGCCTTGGCTGAGAAACAAACCCCAGATCTTGGAGTTTGCCCTATTGCTTCTGTTCACCTTTATTTTTTCTTTCTTTATTTTTTCTTGTCCGCAGGAGGGCCATGAGAGCCATGTTAAGTTGTCAAGCTACAAAATGGATGAGTGTGGAGCAGCTTCTCAGAGCAGAGAGACTGGGGGCTCCCGGGGACCCTGCTGCAGCCTGTGCCAAGTTACAATGTCCTGGGGGCTTGGGGGACCCCACCTGTGCCGTCTGCCCTCGCCGGCCTTTGCAGGCTGCTTCACTCCCCTCTTAACTTTGCTGTTAAATTGTCGCTTTCCTGGCCAGGCTGTAGTATATAAATAGAAATCTCATATCTTCTACCTGCTGTGCTCTGGGGAAGCCCCAGAACACCCAACACATCTCCTGTCTCTGCAAACCAGCTACAGGACCTGACCACAATATTGCAGCAAATAACCTGGGTCTTATGTGAATTACCCTGAATCTGGGAAACGTTGCAGGTTCCCCGGGGGCCGCAAATCGAGTGTAGCCCAGGTTGGGTTCTTCCTGCTGTTTGCGCCTCATCCCCGTCGCTACCAGCATCCATTGCGGCAGCGGCAGATGCGGAAGCGGGATGGAGTCTCTTCCCACCTCTTCCTGTGGTGGTGTGGGAGCGGTGCTGCCAGGGGGGGGCTGTGTGGCGAGTGGGGAGGTGCAGGGGTGGTGTTGTTCCTCAGACCAGGACGGGGTTCTCCACAGGTTGGCCAACACCACCGGAGCATGCCAGCACCCATCCTGAGCACGGTAAGTTGAAGGGATGTTTCCCTGCCTGATCCTGATGAGTGCATCTTTGAGAGAGTGCAGGTGATCTCCCAATCTGCATAAATATGCATGAATTACAGGTTTCCTGAGCTAGATTTTTTTTTTTGGTCTTAATAACATTGATTTAAATTATACTTAAATATTAATAAAGTGATTTAAGACCAGGCCATTTAGGCCAAATGTACATTAAAATTCCCCTTCTATTTTCCCTCTTTTTAAATCCTCCTCCTTCAGTTTATTCCCTGCGGGAGGGTTTGGGTCCTGAACTCATTGTGCGATCTTCAAATACATAATAAGAATTAATCACCATTAGTCCTCTATTTTAACAGCTGCTTCCTACCCCCTGAACCAGTACAGCTGCAAACTTCCCTCCCTCTGCCGACACCGTAATCCCATTACAGCTGCAAACTTCCACATGTAAAAAAGCAGATTTAAGCTTATTTTGAAACAATTCACAATTCTTAATTGCTCAGGTCCATATCGGAAGAGGGTGATGCAGCTCCTGGCCGGTGGGAGCTGATGGAACATCGTCCTTCCGGAGCATGAAGCCATCATGCTGCTGATGCTCTGCTCCATTGCAGGAGGTTGCAAACCCCACCTAGAGCGCGAGCCCTGTCATTTTCATCAACCACTATTTACTTCTTAATATTCATAGGAAAACAAGTATAATTTATTTGTCAATAAGGAGAAGAGATTTACCTGCTTGTGGAAATTTCCCCTTTTTCTTCTCAGTTGCGGGCTTTCTTGTACTTTCTTCATTCTAATATCTGCCCTTAGATTGTAATTATTTTATTTTTTTACTTTTTAGCATTAAGGTTTGAGATAGATAATTATTTTGCTTAATAGTAAATTTCACTGCAACTTGCCCAGAGGGATATGAAATAAAAGGTATTTAAAAATCTACCATGTTAGAAAAGTAAAATAATTTCAGCTAATGAGATTATCAAGGATAATCGGTTTACAAAACCCCATTATGCGTCAGATTCATTGATGTCTTAAAACAGAAAAGGAGAATCCTATTTATTTTTTGAAATGGTGTAGAATAAATTGCTTTTCAGAATGTAAAAGCCTGGTTTTCATATATTTTTTTTTTAAATGTGATGATTTCTGTAGCCCCATCTGCTGTTCACTTTCAGAAGTATCCAGAGGAAGATTTGGTGAAAAGCGTGTTTTTCTGTTGAAAATTGGCAATAGCTGACACCTGACCTGCGGATTTGACTCAGGATGGTAAGGAAGGACTTAATCTCTTCCAGAATTTGTGGGAAGAAGTTGCAGGAGTGCCATGGAAGATCCCGTCTCCATTCAGCCATGACTGAGGAGGTATTTTGAGGAGACAGATCACTTCGGCGGAGGAGAGGAAGAGGAAGAGGAGGAGGAGGAAGAGGAAGAGGAGGAGGAGGAGGAGAAGGAGGAGGAAGAAGAGGAGGAGAGGTTGGCACTGGTGGCTGTTCCCGCTGGAGTAACTGTGGAGGCCCTACTGACGCAGCTGCTTCCTTATGTCAGCAAACCCAAATGGCTCCAACAAGAGAAATGAGGTGGGACAGTCCAAGAGAAGCCAGGTGACTGTAGCATCTGCAGTGCTGTAGGGTACGGATAGGGTCATTTTAGAGTTATGAAAGTTTGTTGTGACATTTTCCTCCCATTTGCCCCCTGACACTCCTAGGAGACGTGTTAGACTTGAGCTTCCTTCGCTCACAGAAGTAGAAGGGTTGACTTGGCCCAAGGAGAGCTGAAAGATGCTCCAAGAGCACCACAGTCTTATAGCACCCCAGAGAGACCACAGGGCTAGCTCTTATAAAGAAGGTACAAAAAAAATTATTAATTTGTGCATTACATAAATTAAAATGCATGTGTATAAAGCTGCAACCTTGAAAAAGTACAATAATGACGTCTGGTTTGTCTGCTGTAGTTTACTGTTTCTGCATTCACAGCTACTCCACCTGTGCCTGGTGGGACTCGTACACGGAATCTCTTCCAGGACCTCCTTCTTGCTTTGCAATGATGTGGAAGGTGACTCTTCAGTAAGTAACACAAAATTATTTCAGACTTGTATAAATAATATACATGCTCTGTCTCCCTTTGATTGAATGATGAAGAGCATTTAGAGTGATTGATTTGCCGACACACACACGTGGTGGAGGCTGGAACAGCTCGTATTGTCTTTGGATCCCAGAAACTGGTCCTGCATCTCCCATGGCTTTGTCTCCCCACAGCAGAATGGTCCTCCAGCAGTTCCTCTGGACCCCGGTCTTGGTTTGGCTGTTGAGGAGGACAACGGGGAAATGCAGGCTGAGCCCTTTGAGCAGCACATCTGCACCACTGTGTCCTCTGCCTTTGCCAGCCCCACACGCGGGGACCTTCATCCCTTCCCCAAACGTGGCTCTTAGACAGTCTCTTTTGCTGCGGCTCAATCTGCTGCGGCTCAATCTGCTGCTTAAAGGGTTCCTTCTTTTTTTTTCTTTAATATTTAGCAGAAAATAATTCTGCAATGAGCTTTATTAAAGCAGCAGGATAGATTAAAAAGTGAAATATGTTTAGCAAGATTTGGGGGGAAGGCTGCAGTAATTAATTTTCAATAATACCTGGCATTTCCAGAACTCCTTTCATCCCAAGATCACCAAACAGTTTACAGACATTAATTAATTAAAGCATTATGATGCCCCAGTGTGGGGCCATTGCCTGCGTGTCTGACTCAGACAAACTCCCTCCAATTCCCCGGGCAGCCGAGCACTATCCACTCCTCTGCCTGCACCAGGGCTATTCCTCTGAGTAAATACCATTCGGCTTTCCGAAGGTTTGCACTGTGTGGCCCTATGTAAATATTTTCCAATAAGTTCGATTATTTGTCTTTTATTCTCTATCAGGAAAACCCCAAATATCTCAGTAATAAAATTTCCAGCGCGTGTTTACATGAGGGCAGTTGGGATGATTAGTTTCTGATTCAGCTGCCCATTAAAACGTCCCTGCTCCTGGAAACTCTCTCTGCAGGCTGGGAGCTGGACATGCATTTTAAGCTTTGATTTTGGGGTGAGTCAAGCATTTTTGACAGGACATTAAATGGCGTGGGAAAAGAGAAGGTGTTCGGCACGCACCTGAGAGGGGCACAGATAGCGCCACACTCCTGGAAATCCCCCGTGAAGTATAAGTCCGGTGAAATCTTATGAAAGCTATAGATTATACAAAACTTTCTCCACTCCGATGATTTGATTCATGAACGCGTAAATAGATAGATAGATAGATCCATCACGGCAATCCCCAGGGAACAATGCAATGGTGTTTGTGATTGGAAAAATATTATAAAAGAGCTCACGTATAGCCAATAGTTAGGCAGTTTTGTACTGCCAAGATAAATAGAAAAGAAATGACATTTCATGATCGCATTTTTAAAGGACGTTGGAAGTTACCAAAGCAGGAGAAATGGATAGCCTGTAGTGACGCATCCGCAGTCCCCTGTGGCATTGCTACCAGCTGGGCACCTGCTGGGCCTGGATCCCCTCACCCCAACTGGCCCAGGTCGTTGGCATAACGGTGTGGCACCATAATCATGGGGAATGCCTTCACCCGGATGTTTTGACCCCATTCCTAAGCCACCTTGGTCATGGGATGAGGGTTTTTACTTATTCTGAGGCCTTTCAGTTCAGTTGGGATATTCAGAAGCACGATCAGCAATGAAGGATGCATTTGTAATGGAAGAGCGAAGGAAAAAAAACAAACTATGGGGTTTTTTTTTTGTTTTGTTTGTTTGGTTTGGTTTGGGTTTTTTTATCTTGATTAGCTATTTTCAGTTAAGCCAAATAAAAACCAGCATCAAAATGGAAAGCCCCTTCCATTACCCGTGGTCAGCCCAGTATCTAGCCGCTGGTTTGCCTGGTTGGGTTGGCCAGCTCCAAGTTGATCTTTATTCCCACTTCCAACCATGGTGGAGAAGAGGGGTTGGGCTTTGGGCAGGAGGCACAACCCCTGCAGCGCACGCCCATGTGGAGACACCCATTGGAGGAACCACTTCACAGGCGCCACCACGCATCGGCGTCACGAGCTCTTTAGGCCACCCACACCTCAGCCTGTGCGTCCATCTGCCTGGAAACATATAGAAATGCCAGCGCGTGCTCAGGAGGGTGACGCACGGTGGAGGAACCTCTGGTTTAGGCAGGAGGGAGCTGGGAACGCTGCCTTCCTCCCTGCTTGTTTACCCTATGGCAAGTGCATCTTTGGGGAGCGCTGTGACTTCGAGATATGAGAAGAAATTCTTGAGTAAACACAAGTGACATTTGGCATATAAATAAGTTAGGGAATACTCTTGCGCAAGCAGTGCAGGTCAACAGTGATCTTTTATCTCCTGTTTTAAAATCGTCTGCTTTAGAAATGTAAAAGCGCAACGTGTTTACGGAAGGGGTGGTGGAGAGGCCGTGGCAGGCTGCCGCCGCCATGCGGGATGGGTGCCGGAGGGGGCTTTGCTCCTCCGGAGTGACCGGCTTCAGGCTCCAGCCCTTCTGCTTCTGGCAAAATCCATGGTGTGTAAGATGGGTTTCTCCACAACTTTTTTTTTTTCCCCCTCTTTTTTTTCCCC
>VZSF01007525.1:708381-814419 GCA_013398295.1 Chionis minor | reverse complement strand
CCCCCCCCCCCCTTTTTTTTTTTTTTTGGAATATGATTAATGTATAACAAGTCCCTTTAGAGAGTAAATACTGATTTGAAATAACACAGTAAACAAATAACAGGGGAACAGGCGTACAGCCTGTGTATAAATACATCTATAAAATGCATTACATACACACATGCGTATCCGCATTCTTATTGTGTAGGTAGGCTAAGGGGTTTTACCTCCTTTTCAATATTTTTGAAGACTGCTTTATGATCCTGTTGACCTGCTATTAGCAAAAGCTTAGCTTTCAACAAAGGTAATTAAATTATAAAATCACTGCTGCAATCATCAAACTACTCATAAAACAAGAAACGAAAAAAAAAAAATACCCTGAAATAAAAATCTTGCAGGCTTCTCCTCATGTAATATTGCTCCCTCATGTTAATTACATTTAAATGGGAGAGTACTATTTTGGTATCATTCATACGCCTCCAAAAGTACTTTCCAGTTTATCATACCTGTCAACCCCAGTGCATCACAGGCTAATACTTTATTAAGAAAAAAATCATTAGGGAGCTGCTGATCCCATTTAAGTACATTGGGCAGAATGTAAGACTAATTAAAAAGCATATTTTTACATTATTAATTTCTGAGTTTCACACTTAATGAATGTGAAATGACAGGGCTACTATTTTTATATTCAGGCTCTCTGGGCTCTTCAGCCAGGGGAATTAAATTCTGGGGATTTTTTGCAAAGATGCTTCTTGGGAGATTTGTTTTCAAGAACAGCTAAGCTTTTTTAGCCGTGCATTTTTCTGGGAAATTATACCAAAGCATATTACAGCCACTTAAAAAGAGTAGTTAAATAGATGTTGTGTTGGGTTTTTTTCATCACACTGCTATAAAAGTATTTTAGATGAGGTATAAAATATGGTTTTTAAATGATATTATGATTTGCAAACACTAAAAAATAATTGCGGTGGAGTTGAGAGAGAGCGAAAACATCTAATCTTTATTGTGTAAGACAATGTGATAAAATATTTTACAGCCAAAAGCTCATTTTGCATCTGGAAAATTGTGTAAACTGATGGGGGGAAAAAAATCTCATTAAAACGAAAGGTTATTTTTAATATTCTTCAAACAAAGCAACACATTATAACTGCATTTTTCCTCCCTGTATTTATTAAATTAGACAATTGTACGAATGCCTGACGTTCTATTTAAATAAAGACATAAAATGACAGAGACCGTGTGATTAGGCAGGCTAATCGGAATTTATACCGGCTTTTAGAGAACACCGGGGCTGGAAGGTAGCGCCAGCCCGGGAAGGTTGCTGCCTTGGTGCGGGTCCCTTGCAGCCGCGCAGCCGTTATTAAGCTTTAGGTGTTGCATTACTGAAACCTTCGCCGGGTGCCGGCTGGCACAGTGGTCCCTGCGAGCACGCCGCAGCACAGCACACTTTTATAGGGCTCTGCAAGGAGGAGTGGAGAAAAGCAGGGGTTTTTTTTTTCCGTCTCTCTCTCTCTCTCTCTCTTTTTTTTTTTTTTTTTTCCAAATGTGCTTACAATTACCTCTCTGTATTTTTATTGTCTTTTTACTAACCACAAAACTCACACTGGAGGCAAAGCTTAACGGCTGAGGCTTTCCTCATGTAAATATTAGGAAATTACATTTGTACAAACTGCGCGGCTTTGTAAAGGGGGCTGGAGCGACTCCAACACAAATTAATCAGGATAAAGTTGCTCTATGTTCAACATGACCATAGTTTATTTTCTTAAAGTATTAATTTGTCAACAGCTTTCCTGCCTCGCTGTGACTCATGTGGATGGCATTGAGGGAAGACACAGATGCAATCTTGCTGCTCTACCTTGCGGTTTTAGGAACCAGCTCCAGTTAATCAAAACATAATTGTATTTAATTCCTCAATATTTGCTTTCATGCTAAAGTCGAATGACTGAAATATGAATATGAACCTGTGTTTAAATATTGTCTTCCTTCAAAAGACGAAAAAAAAAAAAAAAAGGAATGAAACCATTTTAGCTGTTTGCTAAACAGTTTTTACTTTCAAGTCCTTCCCTCCTCTGCTGTCTCTCCCCCTCAGCCCCAAAATAAATAAATAAACTCTGGCAATAGCTTTTCAGCTGGTGTCCTTTGCTTTTTTTCCTCCTCAGCCATCCCCTGTGCTGAAAGCCATGCTTTCCAGCACGTCTCTTCTCATCCTTCTGCCTTCGCTCACTGCTTATTATATCACACTATTTTTAATTATATCTTGATTTTCGTAAAATTATCATTCGTTGTTATGTTTCTGGAATGCAAACGTGAGCGTAATGGGATCTATTTTTCAGAGTTGCCAAAACAAATTAAGGAAAACGTTCAGCTCTTCCTTTGCCAAATGTTTTAGTGCTTTTCCATGCAAGCAAATCTTATTTCTAACTGTATATTAAACCTTAAGTAAATAATGCAGTCTGTCAGGAGCAAATTCCATTGTAAAATCAGTAACTGTTCCCAGGCTTTGCCGGCGATACCTACACTGGGCTCTGCCCAGGAAGAATCGGGATAATGATGAAATATTGCTAATTTTAATTTGCCTTTTGCAGCGACGCCTAACTTTTTCCTGCGCACTGGATGCGGCCCCCATAAATATGGAGCGTGTGCTGGGGCTGCTCCACGGATGCCCAGGTAGGAAAGGAGGCTCTGGAACAACAGCAGGGCTGGAAAAGCGACCAGCTCCGTTAATTGTGGGGATGGGGGCTCGCCCGTTCTTCAGCATCTTTTATTAACACACATCCCCAAATAATATTGACACTCTTCTTGTTTTATTAGTACACGTTTACCTTGTTCATGGTTTTATTATTCAAGAATGCAGTTGTTGCCAAGTATTAATCAATATATTATGCTGCTCAGTTGGGCAAGCTGTACAAAAACATAGTGCCCCTAGGGTTAATACAGTCAAGAACTAGAAAAGTGTTTCAGACATGTACACAACATGTGGTTTACTATTATCATTAAATGAGGTGAACTGGGACTCTATACATATGGATTTTGAATTGCATAAATTTTGATTGATATCATTTGAAGACTGAGACCCTGAAAGGCTAGATTTTGTGAAAGACGATACACAGGCCAGCTATTACCACATACAATAATACCAGGAAAAATATCTGAAATGAGCAAGGCAGCTGGCTTTTAAATAGCTAAAACATAACATCAATACTTATTTTGAATAATGGAAAAAAGAGGTAAAAGATGTTGACCTCTGCCTGACAATAACATGTTCCAAAAGTAGAACTGGTCCCGGGAGAAAACCCCTTGCTCAACAGTAGCGACTAAGAAATTTTTTTCTTTCTCTCTCTCTTTCTTTCCTTCTTGTTTTCTCTTGCTTTTCTTTTCTTTTCTTTTCCTTTCCTTTTTTTTTTTTTTTTTGGTCCTTTTTTTTTTTCATTTTTATATTTCTTCCCCCCCGACCCCAACCCCGGAAAAGGTAATTGGGCTTTTGAACATTAAGCCGCTTGCAGGCAATTGCCAGGGAAAAAAAAAAACAAAAAACCCCACAACAAAACCAACAAAAAAACTCCAACCAAAAAACAACACAAAACCCCCAGAATTTTTGCAAATTCAGGAAACACTTGAGAGGTAAAACCAACATCCTGAGAGAGGAGACAAGGCCAGCTTTTGACACCGGGCTGGACCTGCGAGGCCGAGGGGAACCTGGAGCCAGGAAGCGGCCGCCGCCGGGGTCAGGCCGCCGGGGCCCCCAGGCCTCGCCGCGCACCGCAGGCCCCGGCCGGCCTTTTCATGGGAAATTTGCTGAAAATTTGCTGATCTGCATGAAACATTTATTGGAGGGGGAGAGGAAGCGCCTTCCCTTCGTTTCTTGTGGGTTACTGGTTCGTTAAGTGGGGAATTCTAATGTATGCGGGGACGCGGCGGGTCTCAGCGGCCCGGCATCCATTCTTCCCCACTGTGTGCGACACACGGAAAATTATCAATACCTCGCTCTACCAGATTCATTCAATTTGCTCGTATTTGTTAAAACTTTTGAGAGCGCACTGGATACTTAATGCTTCATTTATGATTTATGCTCCATAAATGTATTAAAACATTAACCATATTTCTGCTATGGCATACTTGAATCCTCCCAGGGAAAAGCCCGAGCGTTTCTCAGGCAGCTTCCCCGAGGAGCGACATTATTTGTGTTGTGTTACACCTCCAAGTGTTGATTAGGCCTCGGTGTTACCCTGACAGAAGTGTCGCGCAGCGCTTCTCTTTAATAGGGTAATAAGCTGTATCAACCGCACGAAGGAAATGTTCCTTTTCAAGTCCAGGAACGGCAAAAAAGTTGGTGTGTAAAGACGGCGACAGCTCCGGCCCCTCCAGCCGAGCGGCGGGGCTGAGCTCCGGCAACAGCCTCCGCTAATCGAAAACTGTTGGCCATAGCACTTGGGTGGCTCGGGCAAATTTATAATCCGGGTTTGAACTCTCTAATATATTAAATGGTTACACGCCACCCATTGCCCAGCCCGGCTTTTAACCACCTCGCAGCCTGGCAGCTTCGCAGGCTCCGAAACGCGGCTGTTAATTGGAAAGCAGGAAGGTTAAAAAATAGACAAACTAGTTTTCTGGCTTGTGTTTGACAGCGTGGGTTATTTATGCGTTTGTTGGGGGTTTTTTCTGAGGTTTTTTTTTTTCTTTTTTCTTCCCCCCCCCCCCCTCTCTTTATGTGATGGGGCGGAGGGGTGGGGGCGGTCTGGAGGGTTTCTTAGTGGTTGGGAAGCTTCGCATTTTTCAGTAAGCATTATTGGGTAACAATTGGTGCAAACATTATGGAGGGGGAAAGGCACATAAATCAAGAAATAAAAAAATAGTTTCTGCACATTTTCAAAAAACACGTTGTGCTCTCTGAGGTCCTTTTCATTTTAACCAAATCAGGGGGAACTTGTCCTCACAGCGGCAAGGCAGATGGAACAATAAATCACAGGAACCATTGACTGCCTGCAGTGTACTCTCCGCAGCTGTCACTTTTTTGTCTCTTTGGTTTTAGCTGACATGGTTTGAGGTCCACTGTGAACCAATCTGGACTTTTTTTTTACCGTCATATCCATCAAAACGACCAGTAGCCATCAACCTACTGCAGCGATCGATTCGTTTGCTTATTCTCACGCATAAGCCAATACTCAGCTCACTAGGTGAGGCTTGGGAGAAACACCTCATTTTAGCTTTTTTTTTTTCTCCCCTCTTTCTTTCTTTCCTTTTTTATTTTTTTCTTTTTTTTTTTTCCTTTTGCCTCCAGCTACAGCTGTGATTTTCTGAGCAGTCTTGGCTAACGTTATTAAAGTTGCATCATGATAGATATAGAGTGGAGCAGATAACAGCCGCCGCGCACAACAACAGCAAACCCAGGAACAACCGCGGGTTTTTTGCTGTTGTTGTCAGTGTTGCTTTTCAGGTGTAGCGAGACGCTTGCTAAGCTCGGAGTTTCCAACTCATTGCTTATTTTGCAAAGTAAACAAGCAAATGTTATGTGCATAACCTTAGCTGTCTCTGCAAAGGTCAGTGCCTGGCTGCTGATTTCTTTTCCTGCCTTTTGGTGGCACTCTGATGCCAGCGATTACTTCTGGCGTGTTTTGGAAACAAGACGTCCTTTCTTAACAAAAGACTCAATCTACAAAAGGCTGCAAAACAAAAAATTGATTAAATTTGAGCCGGAGTATGAAAGTTTACTTGGGTGTATAAAATAGCCCGGTCAGCGCTAAACAGGGGCTCATCCGTAACGGGGGGCGAAGGGCCACGCTTGGCGCGGGTGGGACGGTGCGGGAGGCTGCTAAAACGGGGGGCTCCCTCGGCAATCGAACAATACCTCTGGATGTGTGCCGACCTATAGGTGCTATTCCATATCGCCTTCCGTGGTTTCGCTTTACGACCTGAAACCTTGCAAAGCGTCCCTTGCATTTTAGAAAAGTGCATTCTCTGCAGCACCGCCTGCCACGGCTATTAGCAACGACTGAACTTCAGACCACATTTTGGAGAACAGGGTGTTTTTTTTGGGGTTTTTTTTGTGTGGTATAAATAGAAGCGAGGAGATGTGTGGATAATACAGCCGTAGTAATAATTTTTTGTTTTTTTCTTTTCATGTCAAAAATACCTGCTCACTTTAAAACCTTCAGTTAGGTCAAGTTAAATTTATCATATATAATTTTTTTTATAGCTGAACTCCATGATTTTGACTTGAGGTGACAGCTGAAAAGCACCAGAAACCCTTGGAATTTCAGATCTATATATTACTATAAAGGAAGAAAATAAAGTTCCGCTAGTAGAAGGTCAGCAATTGCATTTACCAAATATACATAGTTTAAAAAACACAATCCCTGAAATATTTACCTTAAAAAAAGTCAAGACAGCGGAAGTTCTCCTTTGTATCTATAGAACAAACATCCCTGGGATTTGTAATAAAAACCCAGTTATGAGATCTGGGGTCCCTCCTGTTAACAAGGATCTTTTAGCAGAATATTGAAATATTGCCATCTTGGAAAGAAGTTATTTAAGGACCCTACAGGAGCTGATGCAAAGGCAGATTCTGCTGAGAGTGTTTTCCTTTTTACAGATCTTTGAAGGGTGCATGTCCTGAACATATTCCACTTTAGAGAAATGCAACAAATAACGAGCTACAGTCAAAGCCAGCACTGCTCCGTGATGAATTTCAAGGAGCGTGACCAATAATCCTTCTACTTATCTTAAAAATCCTATGGAAGTACTAAACCAGTTCCAATACAAGTGAAAACAAACTGTGGGGGGAGAACAAAAACAAAAAAAAACCAAAAAAAAACCCCACAAAAAAAGCCATCTGTCTGAAAGCAACCCAAGAATCCTAAGTCCACCCAAGTAGTTACTGCATGTTTTTCTGTATTGCTAATGGATTGCATATTGTCGAAAATATGAATTACAGAATAAATCAGAAGAGAGTGGCGATTACGGGTCCAATCCTGCTTTTAGCTGCGGTGAAATTATCGGCCTGATTCTGTTTGCAGCTATTGGGGTGCACATCACGATAATTGTTCAAGGTAACAGTTGCTCCAGACTGGCAATCTGAGCTCTCTCAATTTCATAATTGCCGGAGGAGCGAGGCTGACAGTCGGTGAGGGTCAGACCACTTTAGGCTGTGGATTTTCACAAACCTTTACGCGCTGCTATTAACTCTGCCACATATACTCTGCAGCACGGCACACATGGCTTAAATATACCTTTAAAAACGTCTTGCACTGGGGATATGCCAAACATCGCTTGCTCCCTTTAGGGGAGACGTGAAGTTACAAACCGTGAGCCCTATGCCAGAGCTGTTGCCTAGAAAAAAATCCCGTTTGAAGTGAGTCAGAGTTTTGGCTGAAGAGGGAGAGCAGGGTAAGAGGGCCCTGCGTTATAACAATTCTGCAGGAATAGGGAATTTCACTACGATTACTGGGCCAGCAAAATATGTATATATATAATATCAGATAACATTGTACTGCATGTGAAAGGAACACCACTAATTTGGCAGTATTCTTATTTTCAAATTAATTCCAATGCTGAGAGAAGCAAACAGCTTTGTTAAAAGGGCTGGTCATTAATATGCCTAATGGTGACTTTCCCCCCGTTCCTACCAAACGGGCTCTAATATGATTCCACATTAAAAACAGGAAGCCGTTCTGCATATTTTCTAATTAGCCTTCTGCGCAAACCTTGCTGCGGTAGATACTTAATAAAAGAAGGAAAGAAAAGAAAAAAAAAGGGCTCGGTGTGGACACGAAACTTTGTTCATCACTTGCATACTAAACAGCACAGATTTAACGTCCCGTATGTCGCAAAAAAGGCGTGTAAGGTTGCTTTTTCTGCGAAAGGGTGATGTGGAGGGTTCGGTTTAAGCCCCCAGCCGACCTCCCGGCGATGCCTCGGCTGCTCATGCGCTCAGCACCCGGCACACGCGGCCGTCCTGGCAGGATCGAGCCCGCAGGCGCTGCTGAAACGGGGTGTTGCTGCCGCCGACGCTGCTGCTGTTGTTATTTTCCAAGAGGAAATATTTCGGGTCTGCCCTAACATTAGTGCAACATATCACTCCAGCTGCATTCCCCGCTGACTGGAGTCTGTTTGATGAGTAATTAGGAGACCTTCTCTTTAGTTTGTTTGACATATTTTACAAAACATGTAAATCTGTTAAAAAATTGCTTGTTCATTTAAAAGACAGAGTTCCTAAACGAAGCAGGGTATCTGCTAAATGGATATAATTTTAAGATTTTTTTTTTCCATTACAACTTCAAACACAATAGGCTCTCTATGCCTTAGAAGGGGTTTTTTTTGTTTCTGTTGAGAAGTAATTATTCTGTTTATGCATCTCTGTAGCTTCACCCAGAGCTCATACAGAGAAAATCTCTGTAATTCTTAGAGATAAACATATCTAGACGTACAGATATCCACAGATATACTTAAGTTTGTTGATATTTTACACACACATGTCAAAACTGGTATCATTAACTACTTACTGGAAAGCAATAAACACAGCCCTCTTTCCTCTGCCCAGATCAAAGGTGAACACTTTTTTTTTTTTTTTTTTTTTTTTTTCCATTAGGGCATCTTTAGTAAAGAAACATCACAGGAAATGTTAAATAAGCCTCGAATATTCCAGCACCCATCCTGCTGCTTTTGTGAAATATGCTGCTTCAGATTGCATGATTTAAGCTGGTGATTTAACTTTCCTCTCGCAGCGCTGTGTAATTAAAGAGTTAAATTTTTCTTGGTTTGAAGCCGTTTGGAGTTTTTAAAATGTCAATTTGATTTTCTTCCCTTCAGCTCTTTAGCTGTGCAAAAAGAAGGGACACCTCTCAACACCCTTAATTTCAGCCAAAGTTGCAACTTGCGGTATTCAAAATTATCAACCATTATTATTATTATTATTATTATTATTATTATTATTGTTTTCANNNNTTATTATTGTTTTCATGTCAAAAAAGAGCCCTGGTATTTAAAGCAAAGCAGTCCTACTGACCCAAAGGTTAAATCTGTGCCCAAGAAAGCAATGCTATAATAAGGCTATGCTAGCTAAGATTAAAATCCTTTTGTACTTTAGGTTGTAAGTGCAGGGATGATTTAAAAGCCCCCTACTTTTCTAGTCAGCGCCACTTATTGCTTCAGGCTGAGCATTTTGTTTTTCCTTTTTTTTCTCTCTTTCTTTCTTTTTTCTTTTTTTTTTTTTTTTCTTTCTTCCCCAGCAAACGCTCGGCTGCTTATTTTGGGGAAGCATCTCATTTATCTGAGCCTGCTTCTTCCCGAGACTTTTTCCTGCCGGAGAATTACTGCCTGGCACATCAATAGGTTGCAAATTATATAAGGGCTGTGTTTAACTTGCAGCCGGATTGCCGTTGTCGTGAGGGTCCGCGTCTTTTAGCTAAACTGCCTTTTTCTTGAGGAATTTCAGATGTCTGTAATTGCCGCTCCTTTCAGCACAGCTTAAGGTATCAATATCAACTCGATTTGAATATCATAAGTGGGAAGTTGCTCTAAGCAAAACAAAAACATGTCAGTTGCCCAGGTGACATTTTGTAGCAAACAAGGAAATCACAACTCCAGGAAGTGTTGTATTTTATGCCAACAACAATATGACAGTTTTCTCTGTAAAGAAAACATGACACTTTTCCAAATATCAGAGGATGCCTTCGCTGCTCAAGGGATTCCTGTACTGTCACTGAAATGGAAGGTCACAGGCTGGTTTCATGATTTCTATAGTTTCAAAATGTTGTGGTGGAGCGTTTGCACGCTAAATGCTGTAGGCTAAGGGAAATCTTTCCTTTCATCTCTGAAAGAAGTGACAGGAGGAAAAAGGTCCTACTTTGACAGCAGTAACCTCTAGGTCTAGAGGTTCTGCCCCAAGCAACTCTGAAGTAAAATTACCTATGTTAATGTGTTGTCCTCGCTGTCATCCAGGCACACGTGTGCCAGCGTCAGCGCGCACATGCGGAACGGAGTCCGCGGGTGCGAGCGTGCGCCGCCGGGCTTGCAGCCCCTCGCCTCGGCCCACGCCGGCCCCCCAAAATCATCTCAAAAAAGCCCTCGAAGCAGCGTGGGTTTTTCTTGGACAGCCTGGGCCGCCCGGGAGCCGCGGCAAACGCTCATGTCCCGTTTTTACCTGGCCTCGGCTGTAATAAAGACGGAAAAGTTTCTGCAAATAATTTCTTTTAAGAGGTGGGGTTTCCAGTTCGACTTCAAGAAGGTAGGGACCTACTTGCTATGCTGGTACCTAATTCTTGAAGTTTAAATAAACAGACTTTTCCTTTAAGACAGAAAGCGTATTAACTTCAAGGCTATGGGCAGGATCAAAACACGTTTGTTTCCAGCCTTCCTCCTTTTTTTATTCTTCCCTCTCCCCCTTAAAAAAAACACACCTTAGTCTATAGATTATATACTTCCTGCTGCCCTTTTTATAAGCAATAAGAATTTAATAACTGAGGGCAACTCTATAGTAATATTTATATGGGTCAAGTGGCTTAAAAGTATGCAATAAATGTAAAGTTATGAACCACATTGCCCCTTTTTAAATAATGCAGCTAGCACCAAGATATTAGGTTTCATATTCTGGAAAAAGGTGTTTTAGCCTAGGCTTTAGGAGTACACCAGACATGAAAAGTTATACTGATCCCATAATAAAGTCACTGCCTGCTTAATATGGTGTGTTATGTAGAGCTCCAGATCTTAATAGCAGACCACAGCAAGAACGTCCCAGATGATATCAACAAAACCTTAGCTTTCTCATTAGCAATCAGCAAATTCTCCTGGTGTCTGCTAGTTTCAAATAAGGGCAAGTGCCTCTATTCCTAGTGTGAAGCCCAATAGGATAATAGAAATAATGTAGTCTAATCAGCGGCGAACACATGAGATCCCCCCGTCAGAGTAGGCGGCGGTGGGTTTGGTGACTCCCCTTCAGCAGCTTTTAACGGGCTTCGCCGTCCTGAGGAGCAGGATGGGTGTGATGGCAAGAGAAAGAGCAGAAAAATCCCCCTTGCCGCCTCGCGCGGCTCCTCGTGCGTTTCCACCGCCACCTCTCTTGGAGAGAACAGCTGGTTTTTCACAGAAAAGAGGGATTCGAGGATATTTGTATTGAAAAAAAAAAAAGCCAAAAAAACCAACCAGCAAAACCATCTTATACTCATTGCTTTGAATATAGGAAGAAATGCTGCGTGTAGTTTCTGTGTATATAAATACATATATGTCTGTGCACAGAGGGGGGGGTGTGTGGTGTGATCGCAGATTGATTTGATCTGGTCTCGTCAAACCGTCTCCTTCTTTGACAAATCAGATCAAATATTTGTCATCACGGCCCAAATGACCATTCCTTTGTTGGCTGACACACTGCTGATATCTGCACACTCTCTGCACCTGAGCTGCTACCTGCATTGGCTTTTTTTTTTTTTTTTTTTTCTCATTTCTGTTAGATTTAAGCCTATTTTGTGTTTGGACAAAGCAGCATACATTTGCAGCACAATATTATTAAGTGTGGGGACAACCATTGCTGTTAGCCATTATGATGAAAGTGTGAAGGACACAAGAACATCCTGCTCTTGCAGCCTAAATAATCTATGGCTATGCTTGGGGAAATGCAGAACAATTTTAGTCTTTGCACTGATTTTATAATTGTAAGGTTTTTTCCCTGCATTTTCCCTTGTGATTTTTGTGTGTTCTTAGAATATCGCTGGTTTCTATTTAAGAACAATTTTTGCGCTCTTGTTCAGTCCTGCCTGCAAATTAAGACTGCGAATGTGGCTGAGACCATGCAAGGAAATGCAAGTCTAAGCTGCAGCAGTGTAAACAAAAAAGTGTTTTAAGAGGTGCTTAACTGTGTTTTGAACCCTGATTAAGCCTAAGGTTATTCAGTGTTTATATGTGCATTTGCAGTGCACTGGGAAAATTTGGTGTTTAATGGTTCCTGTGCTGATCTTTTGTTAGTGCACTGGGCTGCGCTGCCGAAGAGCAGTGATTACTGGACAGATTGAAAACCACAGAAACTCTTTCTTATTCCGAGTTTTGTCCAACTTTATTCATGCTGGTGGGAAGCAGAGGTCCGTATACCTCCTATAGTAAAGATTTTAAAAACTGACACCACAAGTCTGTCCCCCGAGCTCATATTTAGCTACCGGGGTAAGCAGCGGGATAAGGTAGTGCTCTTTTGTACAAATTCAGCAAATTGAGATTATTTTCCATCTATAGGTCTCATTACGGTTTAGGAGCCAAGCCTAAGGTTCTCGGGTCTGATTTTTTGTTTTAACAAATGTAGGTGGACAAGGACGGTACCCACGAAGAGGAAATGGCTCCAAAAAAATGGATAATAACAAAGGGCAATGAAGCAACAGCGTGAAGCCTCTTGCTTCCAACTTGTCTTGACTATTTTGAATTCTGTGAATGACCTTGCAGAGTACTTTATTCTCCTAAAATAACGAGCAGGTCAATACCAGTCCTGCTTGTGTGATAAAATGCAGTAATTGCTGACCAGGACATGTCCACAAAGGAGCCAGGAGAGCTGATCTGTAGGAGCGAGGACGTTTTCACCAGCAGGGTCAGGAGATCCTGACAGTTCAGGGTAGTCCATGGCAAAGAAAGACAAAGCATGTCAAGGCGGACTGAAAAAACTCACTGATGGATGAGGGTGACGTTACCAAAGGGAAAACTGTGTTGGCAAATAAAAGCATATTTACTAAAAGAAAACCTCTTGTTTATGAGAAGTGAGAGGTGAAATTGTAGACTACTGACGGTAAATTACATGATTATTGTGCTCAAGTGAGGGGGAACAAAGGGCTCTGGGATAAAGTTGGCTCCGCAGCATATAGGCACCGGCTACCTGCACCTACACGGAGGCTAGAAATTTAGGAGAAGGTTTCTGATATCAAAGCAATGAGGCTGTGGAGCAGACTCCATATGTGGGTAACGATGTGAAAAACCACTAACGGCTCTTAAAGCAGAGCCTGATGACAGGGGATTAGAGGACATGTTGTCTGCAAGAGGAAGGGCCCGGATGGGAAGACCCAAAGAGCCTCATCCAGTCCGGTTTAATGGAAACGCCCTGGAAATAGGCAATAGTGAGGCACAACAAGCTCAGACGGTCTAAACTTCCATTTTAGATTATTTTTTTTTTACTGTGGCTTTAATCCATGCAATTTCCAGGGATGGGGAGCGCCTGGGCTCAGCCGCTGCAGCTCTGAGCTGTGGGAGGGCACCTCGCAAGATGAACTGCAGCAACAGGGGCAGGGTTTGAGCTCATGTTTTGCCGAAGAAAGAGGTTTTGGAGTGGTTTCAACAGTGCTGGCATGCTATGGAAGAATTCAGAGAACGAGGGGTGCAAGGTGGGGTAAGAGGAGGCTTTACACCATTTGGGGAGAGTAGGTATGTGGGGCCACTGCCCCGATGTGCTACCACCTCTATATGCAGCAGAAACGGATTAAAATCAGAGAGGAAAAAAAAAAAGAGAGAAAACAGAGCAAAAGAAGGGGAAAAAGGGAAGTCTCCACTCTTGGTAAGCAGATAGGCTTTTAATACAGAGGTACCCAGCAGCAGTTTCAGCACCTTTGTAATTTTGAGAAGTTAAAAATCAGCGTCTTGTGGACATTTGCATAATTCTAAGTCACTCAGTTGTTTAAGGATGAAGCTAAGAAACCGGTATGTGTTGCCTGAGCTTTCAAGACATCAAAGTTGCCTTCCTCCAGCCCGGGAGAGCGCTAAGATGGCACCGGTAAGGGCTGCGCCTTGGAAGCGTCATTCGCATTGTGGCTTTCATTGCATCCCACACGTGGGAACCTGAACCTTGGAGGCTTTAAAACCTTGTGTATCTGCAGCTTCTCCGCGAGCCTGACAGGAGATCATTAGTAACTCGCTGATGTCTCTCTCTGTTTGTTCTACTTCACGAGGCACTTCCCCAAGTAATTTAGAACAAAGCTTGGTGTTTACTGGGTTTCACAAAATGACACTTTTTTTTTTTCCCCCAAGATTGCTCCAAAGGCTCCAAAAAGAATATTTACATAAACAGGTTTCAACTTCATGAAGAACAGGTCAGGAAAGCAGGGCAAATCCAAGCGGAAGGGAAATAGAGCATAAGGTGGAGTAGTTGATCTTTCATTTCGGGCTGCAAAAGGAGCGCTTTGAAGGTTTGAAGGGCTGGAGCAGCCCTGCGAGGGAGCTGCACGCCTGCCAAAGCCCCGTAAAACCCAAGGTGAAACGGCGGCAGAGCTGCGGGGAGCGGTGGAGGAGCACAGCCCCGCTGCCGGGCTGGCATCGACGGCAACCGCGGTGCGGAGCCGTAAACCATCCGTGTGCCGCAGCAACTCTGCGCTGCAACCGGGCTTGGAAACCTTTGAAGCCTATAAACTATGAAATTTTAATCGTTCGCAACCTCTCGGGGACCTGGCGATAATACCTATAGGACAGCTTACAGCATCCCCACTGGAAGCAGGGGAGGGGGTGGCAGCGCGGCGCGGGTGCTGCTGATCTCCACGCGTGGTGCCGGGCATCTGCCGGGCTGGTAACTTCCCTCACCCACTTTTTCCTCCTTGCAGGAAAGGTGACTCCTGGGCGCCCGTCGCGGGAGCCTTGCGTGGAGGGAAAGAAAAAGGAAAAAGGAAAGCGGATGGGTACAGTATGTAAATAAAAGCGAATCACATCCTCATTATGTGGGCTCTTTTGAATAAATGTTAGCCTTTAAGTGCCAGCTGTCACTCTATGCATGGCCTCCCTTCTTACAACTAACCTCCCCGTCACCTCGCCTTGTCTCCCTAACTTGTCCTATTATGCAGTACCAAGCTGAGTCATTGTTTCAAGCAGGAGGTGACATGTTAATAGCTTAATAATAGTATAATCTCGCAAATAATAATATGCTGTCACACTGTCTGAAGCACAATGTTTACAGGAGAAGTGGTAATGTATGATGACAGTAATTTGAATAAAAATGAATTTACTGCTCTTGTCTCATTTGCAGTAAATTTTCGCATCTTTCATGCACAACTGGTGCTCCATGACCTCTTTCATTATTGTGTTCTCAGTGGCTGCTGCTTGCTTTAAAGTGAAAGGCAGGCAAATGAAACAGAAACCTGCAGCTTAATAACCGATTTCCAGAAAAGAGTTCACACCGCCGCTTCTGAAAATCTCACTTCGTTTGTTTACGGAGACGGTACGGTGTCAGGCAGGCTGGTTAATTAATGCAAGCTGGAGGTACCGATTGAAAAGCAGGCACGAACTGATATGATTATGTATTGACAATTTACAAAATTATTGTCATTAAAATGTGTCAGAGGGAAAAAAGTGCTTGGAATACAGAAAGGACGGTTTGGTTTGAAATTAAAGTTTGCGCAGCTTAAGAAAAAACTGTTTTAAATGCTCTTGGTAAAGCTTGATGTGGAGGAAAGCAATCCTTTGCTTTCTATTCAATATGGGGAAAGTGTTGAAAACTATCCCATCTATTGGCTTTAGTTGATCGTAAATGCGTGCTGGTATTACAGTGCACTGGTAAAACTTAAAAATGACCCCTGAATATATAGAATATTTGGTTGTAGTTCATGTTGTGAGTGGTTTCCTAACTCGTCCTGACCCATGTCATGGGCCGTTTCTACGTATGGTACAGACCAACAGTTGTGGTATTATTCTGACAAATAAATAGGAAATCTACTCTAGATCAAAACTGCCTTTGGAAAATTTAAATTCCTAGGACAGTTCTGTTTCTCTAAAAGAAAAAAGTTATTACGTGGTGTGGTTCATTTGATGAAAAAGAAGAAAGTTTCCAACTCACAACTGATATGCCTGGACTAAATTTAGTGTGATGGAATGAGGACAGCTAATTGAAACTTGCTGGGACTCAAAACACTGCACAGGACAAATTCTCCAAAAACCAGCTGTATCTTATCTAAGTTTAAGTGAACAGATAGAATAAAAAAATGGGTTCTGCATGACCGAGTTCATGGGTTGAAGTAATTAAGACCACAGGTTATGTCTCTATCTGCATGTATGCAGACGCACCTATATATTTTTTCGTTACTTGTATTTTGCATCTAACGAATACAATTTTTCCCTCTGAATGGAAAGTTAAGCAGTGGGGTTTTTTTTCAGGAAGAGCTTATGTGCCCCGCTGCTGCTCTCCTGCTCCTCCTGCAAAACCTGGGAGCTGGAGACTGGCCTCGCTGCCCTGCTGCCGCGGGACATGCCGTGCTCCGCACCGAGAGACCTGCTGGGAACGGGACAGCTAAAACCATCCTGTATTTCATAGGAAAACACAGTAATTTTGAAGCTGAGTTTTTTAAGAGGGGCAAAAAAATCTGTCTTCAGTCTGCCAGCTTTGCTCTAAGTAGTGGATGCAAACTTCTGCTAAAAGCTGGGTTCTTTCTTTTGAAAAACAAGATGTGAATGTTTTTTTCCTAAATCAATATTGATCTAAGGAATTCAAACCAGCTTTCAAATCTAACTCCCGTTGTCACTTTCAAAGTGGGGGCTAGAGCCTGCAGTCTCTACCCCATGAAAACTGGTGAAAACAGCCTTGTTTGCAGGAGCGGGCAGGAGCTGGGAGACGTCGGGTGCTCTGCCGTGGGTCCGGACCGGGACCACTGGTCGGTGACTCTTGGTTTTGCAGCTCCCCTTGCACACAAGCCCACCGCGGGGGTACGTGTTTCCTACCCTCCTTTTTTCCTGCTCTGTAGAATGGAGCACAGTAAATCACAGGTATGGTATGGCTGCACCAGGGCGCTCCCCGTTGCAGGTGCCAGGACGCAGCACCCAGCTCCCCACGGGATGAGGGTGGGCTGCAGGAGCCACCACCTCCTAGTTTTTTTTAATGTCTTCAGAGGCGTTGCGTGTAGGAGGGAACTTCCAATCCTTCTGCTAACACTTGCCTTTCGAGGGTGGCGCTCTGAGAAAAGTAAATCAGGAAAAGTAGATTGCACAGAAATCGGGTTACCAGCTGCAGAAATGTGCTGCGAGGCTTCAGGGCGTATGCGGTCCCATACAGGCGTCTATGGAGACGGCAGGAGACATAACTTTGAGAATATCGCTCTGATCTGACACCGTTCTCCTTGAAACTAGAGGAAAACATGTTGCCTCCGTTAGGAAAGTGCAAGGGCTGGTGGTGCGGCGTATTCAAATATGTGCTTTAACTTCAAACACCTCAGTAATTTCGCTGAAGGAAGGACGGTGCTATTTGCACGCCGCCAGTTAAGCATGGGGCTGATGGGCTTCATAAGCACCTTGCAAGGCTGGGCTTGTTTTTAAACTGAATTTTCAATTTTTGTGTATGTGAGAAGTACAAGGGGCTTCAGTGGGATTACTCAGATGAGCAAGGGCCGACTGACCCCCTCCAGTTAACTGCTATAAAACAAATTATTTTGCTGAACAGGTTTTCCCATTCTCCATTGGAAAATATTTTCTGTTTAAAAAAAAAATTATGTTTTCCCAGCGTACTTTTACCATTTTTGTCCAAAAGTATTTAATATCACTTTGGAAATCCCAGTACTGTGAATTAAAAATCACAATATTTGTGACATCATAGAACTAAGTAATGATTAATTGGAGATTATGTGCAAAAGGGTAGAAAAGAACAGAGCAACAAAGTCTCGCTTTGGCTGGTGCAGTTTTTTTCATGTATATAAAAGGTCTCTTTGCCCTGAATCACTGATGTTCAAGGAGATATCTAGTCTTCTGTGTTGTGCTTGAAACTGAAAGGTCCTTTTTTTTGCTTGGTGCTACCTTTCAATTATTTAAATGCAGGAGAGACTGTTTAAAGATCTTTATTAGATGTATTTAAGATTAGTAAAATGCCACTGTTCTGAACAGCCAGCATCGTGCCACCGATACCTGTGTTAGCTATTTGCCAAAATGCAAGAAAGTTTCACGGGGGGAGGGGAAAGCCCAAAACATTATATTTGTGGAAATAAATAGTGGGTGGAGCTGATTTTCCTGGCGTGGAAGTCAAGCGGAGTTTCTAATTGACTCCAACAGGCGCTGGATCAGGCCTGTGGGGTGTTCGGTGCTCAGTTACAAGTTAGTGCTCTCTCTAATCACCTTGTTCTCTAAAGGAAATAGATACTAAACAGGAACCATCTGGTAATACATTCTGTACCTCTTAATTACAATGTTTTGAGTGGCACCTAAATAAATTTCATTTACAAGCACATGACTGCTTGTCAAAAGCTCTGTTGATAATTTTATTATTGTAGTATACCTTCTCGCTTAATGACCCTGGCCCAGTAAAGTCAGGAATATTTAGCTCTATGGCAAAAAAAGTGATTGTCCTAAAAAAAGGAAACACACAAACTCAATCTTTCACGTTGCGTTTTGGATTATTCGCAAATGTATTTATTTCTGTATTGTAGTTTGGCATATATTGACCCAGGACATGGTGATATACCTGCAGTAAAGATTACCAAAACTCTAATTTCTTGGTAGTCCGGAGAAGTGGATGCAGCTCTGCGGAGAGCCCTGGTATTGTTGTAAAGTGTCTGCGTTGTTTTATGATCTGTGTGTTTCTGTGTAGATGTACTGTAGCATTTAGACAATTTTCTCTTTGTTAGCTGCA
Organism: Chionis minor; assembly: GCA_013398295.1. Classification (NCBI taxonomy): domain Eukaryota; kingdom Metazoa; phylum Chordata; class Aves; order Charadriiformes; family Chionidae; genus Chionis; species Chionis minor. The sequence continues at coordinate 795,893 of VZSF01007525.1, read as the reverse complement.
GGAAAAGATCAATATTATAAAGGGGTCGAGTGACTCTGTGAATTAGTCTCCTGCGTTTTCACCCCGGGAAGCGGGGATTTAAATCCTGTCCCTCGTTTCAAGGCTGAGCCACAAACCCTGTTCAAGGTCCACATTGAAGCCTCCCCTGAATTTGGAGGCTTTCCATTTGGGGTTGCAGCCTGTCCATCGCTGGAGCTGAAAATGACTTTTCTAGTCTCTTAGAAATTAGTCTGTATTACAAAATCAACACATAATTTGGCAGGTTGCAGCGCGTTTGGCAGCTTCCCTTAGAGAAAAGCCCGGGACTGTGTTAGGATGGAGCCGTGCCCATGGGGACGTGCCACCACCGCGCTCGCCCTGCTGTGGCACCCCAGACCTCCCGAGGGGTGATTTTGGGTGCAAGGAAAGAAAGCTTTCTCGTGCCATGACATCAAGTAGTGGCACAATGGCGTGCCAGGGGTGAGCAGCACCCTGCGCAGCAAAACCGCGCTCTGTCTCAGTGCAATCCGTGTTGAGCACAAAAAAAATCGCCAGTAACGTGCAGCTTTCGCTAAGTTTTGCCAGCAAAGTGCTAATTCATCTTTGTGTTTGAACGTCCTTTTAAAATAACAAGTTGGAGGAGACAAAAATGCCAGGAGGAAGGGCAGAGGGGAGGTTTCTGGGAAAACAGGAGGAATGTGGCACCTGGAGGGCTTTTGTCCGCTTCTTTGGGATGAGCCGCCCATGGGAAAACATAGCCGCATAAAAAGTAAAATAGCCTTATTTCTAAATTCATGGCAAATTAAAAAAAGGAATCCTACTGCTCTCAGCAGGATCCTTTATTCCTTTTTAGTTGCAGTTGATGGTTTTTCTCTTCTTAGAATAATTTCGTCCCTAGGTCTCAGTCTTGATGTGGGAACTTTGGGAAACAGATAAGATTTCAGATATCTTTTTTAATCAATGCTTCTGCAACTTGTGGTTGAAATAGCCTTTAAATTCAGAGAGGTGCTGGCAAAACGAAGAACGTGATCATCGCCGGGCAGGTTTGCACGGTTGGGTTCGAGGAGACCGAGCTGCCTGAGCGGGAGACGGGGAATTCACTGTACACAGCAAACTGTTATACCCTGCAATAGAATATCTGGATTTGCAGCTGATATTTAAAGAGGGCACTTACTTTACTTATGAGATTAAAGGCAAATGCTCTCTTTTAAAAATGAAGTCATGCTGTGTTTTGCACCTTTTGACACTTATTAACTCAGGTCATTAAAAAGAGGCTAATTAAAAAAGAATGTAAAACAAAAGAGTCATTTGTCTATCGCTGAGCTCGGTTCTTCATGTACGCTGGCTGGAGGCAGTCTCCGTTTAAACCTTGGGTACAGAAAGCGCTGATAGCCACTGGGGCATGCTTGGAGCTTGTCATGGCTTTTGGCGAGACTGTGGTCCGGCTCATTATGCACCTCATAAAGAAGAGAAGTCATTGTCATCAAAATTAGCTGAAGCCGGAATTTACATTCATGGAAATTTTGGTTTCACCGCTGTCCTCTGGGGCTGGACAATAAAGGAAACCTTTTACCAGCCGCAGTTAAAGTAAGTGAAGTTCAATAAATGCTTAGTGCTTCATTAAGGCATTTCCGAACGTACTGTGCTACATGCACGTGATATTTTACAGCCGATGAGAACTTGGTACAAACAGCGTGTGAAGTTCACTAGTTCCTGGTGCGCGAGATGTGCACAGCACATCCAAACCCAGCCTGTGAAGAGACCGGCCTCTTGCAACCTCTATTTATCCGCAAGGATGGTCCCGGTCTTCCAAAGGGAGACTTTGCTAGCAGGCACCTTCTCCTTTGTAAGGTTTAAAAAATGTTTTTTCAGGGGAATAAACTCTTCTGATGCTAGGGAGGGAGTCCTTCCAAGGACTTCCAAGAGGCTATGGACAGATTTGTGTGGTGTGTTTTTTTTTTTAACTAACAGCACGTCAGATCAGCAGGAAGAGCAGTGCTCGCCCGTCAGTCTTTCCTGGAGATCCTCCAGGGCGAGATGAAGCGGAGGCATTTGGAGGGCAGGAGTTTTGCTGGGGGGTTTTTACGTCCCGTGGAACTCTTCAAAGGAAGCCGTAAAGGCTAGTTAGCCTTGGAGGACGCCCACCTCTCCCCATGCAAATGCGGGTGATGGCGCTCAGCGCTGGTTTTGCCGTGCGTCCACAGGTCCGAGGCTGCAAAGGTATGCACGGGAATATCTCCAGCAGGATTTCAGCCGCGTTCCGCAGCTATGTGCCTCCCTCACCTCAGAACGTCGGGTCAATCACCAAACGTCGTTAGAGAGGGTTCTCCAAACAGAAGTGCGCTTCTCCGAAAATCCAAGATTTGTGGGTTGGAATCGATTTTGACCGCTGTTTTTTAAAGCCTCCCCACTCTCCCCCCACGCGGATGACCGTAAATTCAGTCCAGGGCCTTGATTCATAAGGTATTTAAACAGATGCTCTTATTTAAACATAAATCCTATCATAAACTTCAAATTTATGCTTACATGATATCCTGACTTAGGGTCTTAGAGCTGGAAAACACAAAGGGATTAATGAACTTAAGGAAAAGGTTAGGAATGTCATTCAAATGCTGATTGAGGCAATGGCCTTTCCGAGACAAGGTCTCTCCAGCGCTGGAGTCCAGCGCAAGCCTGGGAGAGGGTAGGAGGTAGCGGGGGTCAGAGTCTGCCCTGGTGTCAGGTGGGTCCCCGGCCAAGGTGGCATTGGGGACCACTGCCACCTCCCTGCTCCTTGTGCCGGCGCATCCCCTCGCCGCACGCCGGCGGAGCCAGCCGAACCCTGGCAGCCCCTGGCTTCTCCTGCTGGCCAAAGAGGGCTCTGGGGGGCAGCCAGCAAAAGCGGACGAGGGAGCTTAAAGGGAAAAAAAAATATTGCCCTAGACATAGCTATATATTGCAGAAACCTGCCTGCCAAGTTCAGAGCTTCAAAACTAACTGCGCGCAGGACAAAAGGGTTAATAAACGTCTGCAGCAAAGCGCCTGGCGCTGGCTGGTGGGGGCTTCGTTCATCACGGGGAGGGAGCGGGACCTGCTTTGTGCAGGAATCTGGCTGTAACCAGAATATCCTGCAGGAAGCAGTCGTTTCAAACAAGCCATTTTTTGTTCTGGAATATAATTAATACATCAGGTCATGTTTTGTACTGCCAGTGGCGTGTTTATTACATTATTACTTCACAGACATTTTTAGCTGTAGTCCAGGAGTTAGGAGTCACTGGCTTTCTCGCAGAGCTATCCCATTTAAGCAGGGTAGGTTTATACCTACTCTGTGAATATTCATGTCTCCTGAAAATAATAACAGTATTATTGTTGCTGAAATCTTCAGGGAAGCTAGCTGCCAGTGAGAGATTATTTAAAGCAGGTTCTCCCATCACCCCTCCCCAGTGAAAATGCCGAGAAAAATCCTTATAGACAGATAGGCGCAGGCTTTTTTTTTTTTTCTTTTTTTTTTTTCTAAAGCCGTGTTTCCAAGGATAAAATCTTACTTGCAAAGATCCTTATTACATGTGTGTACCCTTAAGCTGCTGAGATGACACCACCGCTTACAGGTGGTGGAGTGAAAGCAAGCAAAAGCACCAAACCCCTAAAGTCTCAAGTCACTGCAATCATCTTCAACTCCCAAATTGTCCTGGAAGGAGAATAGCATCGGATTTGTCTTAGGCTGTTTGGCCAAACTGGGGCACAGATGGGATAATGACTTTTACAAACAGCATTTTGATGAGAGGAGGGGAGAAGGAATCATATGTAAAATGCACAAAGGCTGCATAAACACACTGATGCCTGCAGCTGGAACAAACTAAAAAGATGTTTAATAATTTAGAACCAAGCAGGCAGGGCCTGTGCAGCTGTTGTGTGCAGGGGACCATGAAAGTCTTCCATTTGACAGCTGGCTCCATCTTTCCCCAGTTGCTACGTGAAGAAGCGAATGCAGATTTGGGATTAGCCAATCCCTGTTACCCCTGCCCATCTGCCACCAAGACCCCCAGCTCCGGCTCCTCTCGCCGGAGAAGCGCAGACATAAAAAAGTCCACACTCTCCCAAACATATGTATGCATCAGTATCAGCCGTCAGCCGTTCCGAGGATCTGTTGACATGCCGCCAGTACATGGCTGCTGTCGTTTTTGCTGCAGGGCACATTTTGCATTTCACACATTTGCAGAAATACAAAATGCTGTTGGATGCAAACAATTCAGGGCCTAATTGGCTGAATTACTTCAATGTTACCTTGCGTCCCCCACCTGATTAACATAGCTCAGCTGGGAGGGCTGGGAAGGAAGGAGCAGAGAGGGATTTGGAGGGCAGGTGAAGCTGTGTTTGCCCATGAAAGCGAGATCCTTAGCGAAGTCCCAGCGGAGCCGGCGCGGGGCTGTGCCAGGCGGATAGCTGCAAGCGGGAGGGGAGATGCCGAGGTGGCCGCGGGCTCCGGCGCGGCAGCGCTCTCGCCGAGGCTTTCCCCGGCCTTTGCGACAGCCACCGCGGCGAGGGTGGCACTCGGCCGTCTTCCGCCCCGGCTCGCCCCGCTGGCGCGGGAGCGCCTCTCGGAAATTGTAAACGTATTTTAAAAATGTAAAGGCTTGCTAATCCTGACCCCGTGTTCACGCCAGGATAACAAAAACCACAGAGGAACTAATAATCATTATTAGAGCCTATTCCAAAATCGCGTTCTATTATTATTAATGATGCAGATTAACATTTTTTCTTATTCAGGAGAACGAAAAGAGCTTGGGAAAGATGCAACAATTACAAAGCGAAGAATTTTATTGTGGTTTTTTTTTATTTAATGACAAAACACTCCAAAATGGGCAAGGCTTTCGTGTTTATTTTCTATTTTTTTCTGTTTTGCTGAGAAATCATTTTATTTCTGTTGAATTTTCCACATAAATATTTACACGAGATTTGCATTTTCTCACAACCTATTCATAATCATGTTCTGTACTGGGAATCTTTTTCTTTTGGGCTTTTTTATTTTTTTTTCCCCCCTTGTTTTGTTTTAAATAATACAGCTTATGGGGAAAGATGAACTGGTTTGTTAAATGAGGCAATTGTATTTCATACGAATAAGACCCGAGAAACAGAGAAAATCTACACCACGATTTTTAAAAATGGAATTGCTAACCGAAGTGTCTGCCTGTAAATCTTTTTCTAATAAGGCTTCTCTACGTTTGCTTGTGCTCAGGGTGGTTTTCCATTCTGTTTCTTGCAGAAGAAAAGGGGGAAAAATTATTTCCCATTGTCAGCCCTCGCCGATGCCAGGCTGCCCAAGCCGTTACCACCATCCCTTCTCTCCAGCAGCTGGTTCTATAAGGCCAAAAGGGTTGGTTTTTTTTTTTTCCCTCCTCTGCCTCCGATTACTGTGACCATAGTAAAAAGTCTAGACAAAACGGATGAAATCATCACCTTTTGAAAGATCTCATTACATCATGCGCTTTAAATTCCAAAATTCATCTCGCCGGCAGGATCGGCTTTTATATCTCCGTGTCCTGGACTGAAACAGCAGCCAGCACATGCCCGGGGATCGCGCTTTTGGGGAGGAGGGGTCCTCAGTAGAGAAAAGCAGTGAGAAGACCGCTGGTAAAAGACAACATAGGCACATGGTTTGCTATTTAAGAGTGATGGATTCTGGGTGGTATCGTCCCATCTTGCCCGTTTCAGTCCTCGCGCTCCCACCCGCGCCGTCCTCTCCCACTCTGGCGGGGATGGACGGGTGAGGACGAGGGGGAGATGCGGAGCTCATTGATTAGGGTGACCTCTCCTCACCTCCCCATCCCTTGTCAAATACTTAAAAGAGCGCTGCGGGGAGCTAATAAGGCAGGGCTTGGCCCTCCTCCACTTGGCGTTCGCTTGCAGGGGTGTTTGAACCGCTCTGATGTGGACGGTTGCTCTACAGCCCTGAATATTCAGCTGCCATAGAAATGCTCTTTAGCTGACCCTAAATTTGTACCGTAATGGCCCTTGGTGGCGAGACAGTTAATGCCAGAGGTGCGGTCCCTCGGGCTTACTTTTATTTATGTTTCAGGCTGGCTTCTTTTCTTAAAAGTGTGCACTTGTAAAATCCATTTTCCTTTCCCACCACTCCTGATTGTGCTATAATTTTTATTCTTGCTTCATCAGCAGCCCTGAGATTTACAATTAAGTGCAAAAAACGGTGTTAAGGTTGCGACACGCACAAAAGCAAAGAGATTCAAAGTTAAGGGTGAAACTCTATCCTTAATTCACTCAGTGTGTTGGGTTTTTTTTTTTCTTTTTTTTTTTTTTTTTTTTCTTTTTGGGGGGAAAGGAGAAGAAAAAGCACTGTAACGCGAAAGCCGAAGCATTGGCTGGCGGTCGCCAGAGCCAGATCCAGGGCAGCAAGCCACCGCGTGCTGCCACTTCAAACTGGGCTGCCAAATTCCAGCGCACTCAGAGGATGACCCGCAGCAACCCCATTTCAGGCTTGGGTGTCTCTTCGGCAGAGGCTGCCAATTAGAGCAAACGGTGCCAAATTATTTGGCAGATCTGTGCCACGGACAGACAGCCAGTCATAGATTCGCGCTGGTTTCCTTGAAGTAATTACCATGACAATAATGCGAACTTGAATAAAGAAAACATTTTTACTGCAGAGGAGAGGGGCGTGAGAAGAAGCGGATGGGGAACTGGAGACAACTGATCCCGTTTCGCTGGCGAAATGTTCGATTTGGCCCGTGACGCCAACCCCGGTCGCTGAAATGGCATCTGCCGCTGCCTTTGCATCTGCCGAACCCGCCAATGTCACCCAGCGCGCACGGGGCGGGTGGTTTGCTGTGGTGTCTGGTGTCACAGGACACAAGTGCACAGTCAGCACCGCTCGGCCTCGGCCTTTTTTTTCCCCTCTAAAGAGTGAAAACATAAAAGCAACAACAGAAAATAAGTTGATGGAGAGCTGCTAGTGGAGATGTGCTGGGGAGAGTTGGGTGGCTCCAGGGTGAGCCTTTAGTGTGGAATGACCCAGGAATGGCCAAGCAGGGGATGGAGGTGTTAGAAGGAGGTGGTGCAGGAACGATGGCCTTTCAGGGTGCTGAGCACCCACCCTTTCTGCCTTTCTCTGTGCTCCCAACATAGCCATCCCTGTGAAAAACAAGCGGTGCTCTTGGCTACGAAGGTTTGCAATGAAGGGAAAGAAGTGCCACGTTGGCTACGGCTTCAGCACCACCGTTGGCCATGACACAAGCACCATGTTGGCCATGGCTCCAGCACTACGTTGACCACGGTGCCAGCACCATGTTGGCCATGGCTCCAGCACTACGTTGACCACGGTGCCAGCACCATGTTGGCCATGGCTCCAGCACTACGTTGACCACGGTGCCAGCACCATGTTGGCCATGGCTTCAGCACCACTGTTGGTCGTGGCACCAGCACTGTGTTGGCCACGGCCCCAGGGGCTCTCCAGGATCTACACCATCCATGGAGAGAATTCAGGCACAAATCTAATCTTTATCCAGGTAAAGGGATGGGTCCCCCCAGGTTGGGCACAACAGAAAACTCCTCCTGCATATATCTCTGCCCAGCTCTTCTAGAAGGGTATTTAATTCTTGCCCAAAACAAAGGCAGTTGTTGCGCGCTGCCTCTTCAACAGGGCTGGGAAAAACAGACTGTCAAGGGGAGTTTACTTCCTTTGTTAATAACAAAGAAGAAAAAGAGTTTATGGATCTTTTCCTGAATATGAATATTAAATAGACTAGTTGTGGGAACCCTGATTTTAATTTCCTATGTCTTTATTTGGAATTCTACTCCCTCTTGGAAAGGTGTCTACTTAAATATAGGGGGAAAGGGAATTTAATGAATTACAAAAAGGGTTATTTTACATGGAAAATGTGTATTCCTGGCTATTTCCATTTAAAGAACATGACATTAGTGTGGAAATTGCCCCTTATGAACAGGTCATTAATGTCAACTCTACTAAAACTGACATCACCTGCTACTATTTTAATTGTGTGTTTTACTAATGCTAACCATTTTCCTGACAATAGAAACCCCATAAGCTTAATGAATCCTTGCAGAACACATAAACCAAGGTCAATATGTAAGAAATGCTTCAAATGTTAAGAAACTCAGTTTTTTAAGAAAGAAAAGTTTATTATTCTTTTGCATTCATAAGAATAAGAGCAAAGATAGAAATTGTACGCAATATGTTTTCCAGACCATAGTATATAAAAAGCTTTGATGCTTTTGGGAAATCTTTTCGATTAGCTACTATTTTATACGAAGAAAAGGATTATTTAACCGGGTTACATTTCCAAGATTTATTCTTTATTTTCCAATACAAGTGGCATATTAAAAAAAATAAAAATCCCGAATACTTCCTTAGTGTCATATGCAACAGTCACATTTTTTTCCCATGGTTTGGCGGGGGGGGGGCGGGGAAGAGAGAAAATGAAATCCAGATTTGTAATTCCTAACAGGAGAAATTCGATCCTTTCCAATGTTTAAGTAATATTTCCTGTAAAACATACGAGGCCATCTGCAGAGCTGTTTCCAGGCACATTTTGAAGTGGCAAGGGCAACTGAAAGAGACCTGAATGGAGGCTGGCATTTCACCTCTGGGAGATGGAGCATTAAAGGTTTCTAAAAGCTGGTTCTACAATTTTACAAAGTATTCAACCACTGCATAGTTCATAATTTGTTTAATTTACCTACCTTTTATAGGTATGGGGAGGGGGAAATCCGCTCTGTAAGAGACAGAATAAAAACCAAGACAGCTGTAAAAAGCTAATGTACAGCTATCAAGAATGCTTCATGATTTTAGTTGATTGAAATTGTATTTTATTCTTTACAGGCCCCGTGCAAAGATTATAGGGAAATATTCACCTAGAAAAACTGTACAGAGTGAAACATATTTGGGTAGACAACAGAAACATCGAACCCTTTTTACTATTTAAGTCTATTATGGAATTTTGTTTTAGTGTTGATCTCCAGGGTCACCTTATGAATTCGTGTTAGTAAAATGTTACGGCCTCACTATAATATTCACTTTGTGGAAGGGCCTGCATTTACCAAATCTCATCCGAGATCGAATATAAATGAGAAACTTGCATCTCTCTTCAAGGAATGTGTTTTACACTGTTTTCTCCCCCTTTTGAATTACAGACAGATTCTAAAATTGAATTCTTTTTCTTATGCCAGGATTCGGTAAAATGACTGAACAGTTAGGCTTACCTTTGATATATGTCTTAAATTTAAAATTTGCATCGTTCGAATAGTTAACTTCAGGGCCAGATTCTGCCCTCAGGTGTGCATATTTGGAAACCCCATTAACTTCCCTGGAAAATAACGTTATACTGTTTGGATGCACTCGAATAGGATACATTACACCGCAACCTTCTGTCATTCCCCTGTAAAACTCAGTATTTGCTGCAAATTTTATTTTGCTGACTGGTGTAGCCCTTTCTATTCTGTCAGTACCAACTGGTCTGCTGGGTATGTGTACCTGTCCTCTCATTTCTCTGGCTGTGCTGTTAAGATTCAATAAGATGAGTTGGATATAGGTGGCAACGCCTATAAAATTTGAAAATTGTCATCTGTTTTTGTGACCAATTTAACCATGTTTGCAAAACAATTTCTGCAGCTCAAAGGGCTGTGGTCAGAAGTGGGGTGCACTTGGGGAGAGACAGCCGTGGGTTCCTGCCCTACACGCTCCCACCTTGGAGCTCCGTATCTCCAGCAGCTTTTGTCAACGTTATGTTGAGCAAAAAGTTTTCTAAGAATGGGAAATTCATTACATCTGTTGCTCCGGTGCTCATTTATTACTAAAATGAAGCTTGTTTCAGTTGCCACGTGGTGCTTCTGGCTCTGCTTTTCACCTGTGGGATGGAAGAGCCCTCTACTATCCATTTTCTTGGCGTCACACACTTACTTTTAGACCTTCTCTGTATAGACACCAGAGGCACAAGGATCCCACCAGGAGCCCAGTGCTCCCACTCATCCAGTGGTCTTAATCCTGTGGGTTAATGTGAAGACTGAAGAGATCCTCAGCTACACATGAAGCATTGCTGTGAGTTATTACAGCGTCTCCCTGGCACCCTGCGTGCTGCCGTGGGTCACCAAACCTCACCATCCTGCACATGGACTTACTTCCACCCTTCCGTTAACCTGCTTTATTTCCTCTTGTTCAAGCAGAAGTTATGACATTGAATTTCAAAGTTAACACAAAGTAAGGGGGACGACAAATATGAAACTGTGTCCCAGATGTGGGGGTTTTTTCATGGTAGCCTGCCCATCCCACCAGCTGCTTTCGGCACGCGGTGCAATGGCACCTCGTCTCTGCGCTCTGATCCCATATGAAGTCAGAAAGAGCCTTCAAAACTGTCACTTCCATTTCCTACCAAAAGCAAAACACTTCCTACAAGGAAAGCACACATTACAGCTGAATTATAAATGAGGACTGGTGTTTTTGCGAGGTACAAATCGCAGGCATTCTCCATATTGTTAGAATACCAATTTTATTTTCCTGGTGTGTAGTACCCAGTGCAGCGCGGCGTCCCCGGAGATGCGTGCATTCTCCGGAGATTACTTCAGCATTGCATTACTGCTATCACATATCCATTATATATACTCTTTCAGACAAGTGGAAATGTTTTCACAAAAACAATCTGGAATCTTGGCTTAAAACCCAAGCTTGCTGTCAAGGCAAACAGAGTAGCCTCAAAGAGGACTTATTTTTATTTTGTTCAGACAAGTATGTTGTTTCTGGATTATAATAAGGAAAAATATAGCAGCTATCAGTCTTCAGTTTATTTGACAAGCTTCCTCTGACAAACCTAGAGGAATAAGCCCTGGCCCTGCAAACTTGTTCTTATTCAGGTATTCCCTTTGGCTCCAGCACTTTTATTAGTGTGATTAAGGGCCACACACGTGTTTACAGGACAGGAGTCATAGGATGCGATGATATATTTGCGCAGTCGCTACTTATTTTGCAAAATTTTAAAAGCCTTTGCGGTTTTCAGTGCTTATCGCTGTCAGCTGGTGCTCTAAGAGCTTGTCCCATCACCTATCAAACAAGGTCAATGAGCAGGTTATAATCAGATGCCAAATAAACAAATGCAAACTTGAAATCAAGCGGTTTACTGTCCATTTTCATTACGTTCTTCCCAAGGAAGCAACACTTTATGCAGCACAAGGGACCTTTGGAAAGGGTCAGCCACCGTGCTGAAGCAAGACATGGTGTGATGGTTTTCACCCAAATGGAGTTTAACAATACCGAGCGTGAAGGGAAGGCTGCCTTGTTTGGGGAAAAGTGCGCTGTAAACAGAGCAGCATCTTCACCTTGCAGCGAATTCTCCCTTGTAAAGCACATGGAGTTTTAATATTCATGTGTTTACATTACTCTGAATTTTCTAGTCTTTAGACTACAATTTTCCCTGGACTATCAGCTAAAAAAAGTCTGGGGACATGGTAGTTCCTAGCTGCGGTATAAAACTCAGAACTTTTTAAAATTAAAATTTCCATTTGTTTAAGGATTCCAGCATGAAGCTGGATTGCTCTCAGGCAGCAGGACACCTTTATGTGATGAGGTCTGGCCTTGATGGAAAATAGAGCACCACGCAAAGGGCAGGTAATCTAATACAGCCGCGCCCGGTGGCTTTCTGCAGGGTGGTGGGACTACAGGTTCTGTCCCCAGGATGGGTTATGGACATGTCTGAGGACAATATTTGGGCTGAGGGGTGTAGAGCAGCGTGTCACAGCCGGTGCCTGGGAAGTGCGCGGGAGCTCTACTTACTGATTCTTGCTTAAACTTCTGGATTTAGCTCATTAAATGCAGGACAGTGTTATTCTGGTGAGGCTCTGAAATCCCACCTTACTCTTCTGCAGGCTCCTGGTGTCCTCCCAGCTGGACAGTGCTCTGTGGTGAGGGGTCCAGAGTGCAAGTCTTATGAGGAGTAGCTCAGGGGAGACCTTATCACTCTCTACAACTACCTGAGAGGAGGTTGTAGAGTGGTGGAGGCTGGTCTCTTCTCCCAAGTAACAAGCGATAGGACAAGGGGAAATGGCCTCAAGTTGCGCCAGGGGAGGTTTAGATATTAGGAGAAATTTCTTCACCAAAAGGGTTATTGGAACAGGCTGCCCAGGGAAGCCATGGAATCGCCATCCTTGGAGGTATTTAAAAGCTGGGCAGACGTGGTGCTGAGGGACATGGGTTAGTGGTGGGTTTGGCAGTGTTGGGTTAATGGTTGGACTCGATGACCTTAAAGGTCTCTTCCAACCAAAATTATTCTATGATTCTACAGTTCTGCGATTTTATGAAAGCATTTTAATTTGGTAGCAACAACTGGAGCGGGGCTGGATCTGCGTATTTGAATGCAATGGGAAAATGCACATAAGCCTGACGTGGCAGCAGCTCAGTGCGACGTTCTGCTACCCCAGTACATGCAGGGAAGACACTCTAGGTTTTGGCTACATAAATCAGGTTGACACTGTACTGGAGCACTACTTGGGAAAGGCATGTCACTTGGAGAACACAAAATATTGAGCAATTTGAATTGTTTTTCCATGAAGCTTATCCCTTGATAGCACTTTCCTTTCTTATATCTCCAAAACACAGCATAATTTAAATGTTTTCTGGGCAGAGTTATGCTTATAATGCTTCTTTTCCAACATAATATTGGCTGTAATGTGGATGCACTGGCGAGAAATCACGGCTTGCTTCTTTGCCATTTTGTGAGTCCCCTAGTTCAAAATAAGAATGTCTAACTTAACCTATTCTGAAATTTTGCAAATAGTTTTTACCAACAAATGTTTTGTCCATGGTTTTTCTATATTTGTTTTATAAATTGTTCTGTTCCCATATTTCAGAAAATTTCCCAAATGAGACTGAGGAAAAAAAAAAAATCTCTCTCTTTTTTCCTAAAGGTTGCATAAATATTTCACATGTATCTCCCTTTAATTAGATTATAACATTGTGAAGTGGCAAAGAGTTTTCTCTTTCCCCAAATTAGACATGAGAACCACAAACAAATTAATTTGTGTCTCAGGGTTTTGACTGGGCCTCTTGGCCTGCTCCAGCACTAACACAGGCACTCGTGACCCTCTGGATTTCAAACGCCTGAGGGTAAAAAGCAATTATAAAAACATGACTCTCCCAGATCAGCTTTCGAATCTGCCTTGTCTCTGTTTTATTGATGGGAGATTGAAGGAAGATTCAAATCAGCTATCCTTCAATTCTTTACCAGCAGCAAAATACAGAAATCATTAGCTTTCTCTGTGTAAATGACTTTGTCCTGCTTTATTATTCAAAACTGGCTAGGCATTTGACTTAAAAAGGACATGTTGAATATTTATTTCTAGTTTTTGGTACTTGTAAATAGTACATTGCTTTACACCTTATTTTTTTTTTCTTTTTCAGAAAGATTTTTCATAACAATTAGAGCAGGAACTAATTAATATGGGTATTTTTTAATAGCTAAAGAACGCGCACTGACTTAAATCAGGATGATCTCCTCTCATAGGTCTATTGTTGTTGCACCACCTACTGCACCACCACTTCCAAAAAAATTCAAGGAAAATAATTAAATGTCTGGTTGATTTTACTTCTCCGTGTGTTCACTGTGGTTCACCTACTGATAAGTAAGTGCAGGATCAAAACAAAATACCCTCTTTAAATCCCAGCATAATTAGGTACCCTCGTGCCGGCCAGTCCAATCAGTTCCCAAAAATGGGTAAAGAGGAGAGAAGTGTTTGGTTCAGGGTTTTTAAGGAGAGCAGAGAGAGAGGTCAGGAAATGCTCTGGGAGCAGCCAGGCTTGGGGATGACATGGGCTGAGGAGGGATTATTGGTTTTTAATGAGTCTGGATGAATCGGTGTGTCAACGCTAACAGGGCGTGCAGCTCCAGGACACGAGGCTCCTCAAACCTGGGGACCCAGCAAGGGTGGCCCCTCGCTATTGGAATCCTAACGGCACTGGAAAGCATCGGGTGAGGTTTGTGCATCTCCAGAAGGGAAAGTGTGTTGTGAGAGCATGCTCTGCTTGGCAGAGGCTGCTTGTGAAGACCTGGGCTAAAGAAAATCCTTCTTTTTCACCCAGCGTGATGTGAGATGTGGGTGGTGATGCCCGAGTGTGGGAGGGAGCTTTGTGCCGGTGCCAGGCTGGAGCAGGCTCTTCTTATTTCTCTTCTTATTTGGAATAACACGCGGGTTTGACTTTGATTTCAGTCCAAGTGAGGGCACAGTCCACGTTGTGAGTGGGTCGCGTTTCAGAGGCATCAGATAAACACGACGGACTTCAGGCGTAAAGGTGGAGCTTAACAGGTTGCGGACAAGTGAGCACACCCTACGGCCAGTCGTTCGCCTTGCTAAATCCTCCTGGGTTGGTCCTGCAGATAAAAATGCCATGTACCTCAGATGAGGGCTTGCTTAAATGATACAAGGCAGACATTCAATTTTAAGAAGCTGGAGCTTTATTTTTGGAATCCTAGAATGTGTACAGAATTTAAAAAGCCTAAAGCTATAATGTTTTACTGCTCCTTTGATAAAATTTATATTTAATCATATCTTAAAAACTGTTCTCATTCTGCCACTTGATGTTACCAACCAAGCGGAACCCATCAATGCAACACTATCTATCAGCCGTTCTTTTATTTCATTCTCCTACAACTCCTTTTTAATGGTACATACGTTAATGAATTACCGTGGAGTTTCAGTGAAGTACAAATGAAAATTGTGCTCATACCAAAGGTGGGACTGTTACCCACAGGTTTTTCATTACCTGGTTGGAACCAAAATGCTGAACCTGACCCATTTTTGTTGCAAAACCTCCAACTTGCAGACCAATCTCTCTGTCCTTTCTTTTGAAGCTGAGTTTCCCAAAAGCTGTGATGAGTGGACTTTCTCCATTGTCTTCAGATCTTCATCTAAGGCTTTTCATTAACAGGTTGCTTTTAAGGAACCTTTCTAGAAGAGGTGGGAGCATTGTGTGTGATGATTGACAGCCCGGGCTGACGATGATGAGCAACTCGTTGGTACCTTGGCTGAATTTTCAATGATGCCCATTTGCTGCTGGCAGTTGTAAGATTACATAGGGATTTGTGCAGTGAGATACCTGTCTCTTTATCAAATTTGTCTCTTTAAAACAGTAGTTAGACTAATTAAAACCTCTGCTAAACTCTCCCTGCAGCTACACCTGTTAACTCTGCTGTTGTAACGTTGTTGGATGTGTGTGTCTGGGGATAGACGTTGGCCTTCACAGATGCGTTGTTCATGTTACTGGTGGCAAGAATGAGTTAAATGCATTTCTCTCCATTTTTTTTTGCAGAACTGAAACATGTCCAGCAAAGTTGGTGGTCTCCATAAGAAATCCAAACTCTCTGCTGACCAAGTGAAAACACACATGTGCATGTATCAAGCATATACATAATCTTGGCTGAAAATCAGCGTCAGTGACAATTTCACTCAGTGAAATCTTAATTTTGATCCCCACTCTTAAAAGTCATGTTTGTCTCAGGAATTTTACTTAGAAGACTTTTCAGCCTTTTAGTACCAGACTGACTTCTCAAGTTGTTAATAATTCTCCCTTACAATATGAAGACACCCCATTTTTATTCCCATATAAATTTGAATTAAAATTCAGATTTATTCACATTCACACGCCAGAAGGTTTGGGGTTTTTTTGTTTTGTTCCTTTCCCTTTTTCTCAGAAGTATCCAGCATGGACCACCGCTGCTAAAAAGACACTGGACTAAACAGATCATTGGCAATCACACGTGCCAATATCATTCCTTTAAATAGAAATGATTTGTTCTTGCTCTTGATAAACACATAAGTGAAAGTCTAGTCTTTTCATTTCTGTCTCTTTTCCTGGAGGACTGGGGGATCTCCCACTGCTGTCTGATCTTTTCCTCTGTGTTTTGCAGGCGGGGGAGTCTCATGCAAGGCTCAGCTCCGCGTCCTCTGAAGAGGTAACATGAAAGTCAGCACTTGACTGCACTGAATCTTACAGGCTTTTTCTCCCAAGTATGATATTGATATCTTTTTATGATATTGATATCTTTTAAGTGAATGGAGTAATTGGGGAATCTTTCTGTAAATTATCGACCGGGTGTCTAGAGAAGAGATGAATGAAAAACATTTTTATCCCCGATAAAGGTTTAGGTGAAACGAGTTAATCTTGTGGCTTCTGATGTGACCCTTTCCGGTATTATTTAGGGCGATCCTTTTTGTGCTACGCCCGTGGGGAGGCTGTGGAGGGGCGAGAGGAAGGGTAGCCTCAATTTTTGGTTCTAGGCACCTGAGATGAGATTTTCCATGTTTCTAAATAATTTTTCTGTGAAATCAGGAAAGAGAAGCAGGAGGAGGGAGTTGAATTAAAAACAAAGTAACTTGGCATTGCCTCGCCTTCCTGTTTATGGTCTCTTAGTATTTTGCAATAATGATTACGGCGTTTTTGGTAGAAAAAATTTGGGGGTGAGTAGCTTGAGGAGACCCTCATTCGGAGGCATTATCTTCAGCTGGAGCAGAGAGCCCTGGGAAGGTCCCTTGCCGGGCCAGCAGTGCCAGCGTGTCGGCTCAGGGACATTTCTGGTCTGCACATACCCAGCGGGATGTGTGCGCAGCTCGGAGCTGCTGCAAGAGGCTAAAAGCATCTCAGCTCGCTTCCAGGCTTATTTTTTGGACAGCCTGAATTTGTTTTGGAGGGGGGGGGGGGGGGAAGGTAAGGGAAAACATATAAATAGTTTTGTATTTATAGGAAAAGTTTAGAAGGAAGGAAGAGAGTGTGACAGGTTTTCTTCTTCCTGTAATGTCTCCTTGCATCATTTCAGTGAAAGAAGGAGACTTTAAATATCTGCTTTTCTGTATATGTAAAATTACTGTGATACAAATTTGATCACATTTGCAAGGATTAAAGGATTTAATCTGCAGAATGCATTCTCTTCCTAAGCATGACAAATGGAAGCCATTTACAGATGGCTTCTGAATATTTTTCTGAAATTATTTTCCTGTTCTGTTTCGGTTTGTTTTGTTTGTTTGGGGTTTTGTTTGCTTGTTTGTTTGGGTTTTTCGGTTTTGGTTTTGTTTTGTTTTTTCCTCCCTCTTGTGTGCCACTAGAGATCAGCATATTTTTAGATATTTAAGCAATCATAGTGTCAACACAGAAGCTTGAAAAAGGATACTGCATAACTATTGAGTAGCCAAATTATTTGTGACTGGTAAAACAAAATGAATAAAGTCAGGCCTGAAGGCAATGAGAAAGCAAACTTTTGCATCCTGCCTTCTCATTCTTTTGGTTTTTTCCTCAGGTTTTGGACATCTCTGTATTTCCATTATGTTAATGGAAATTTTTTTCCTCGGCCCCAAACCCTCTTTTGTATGGCATAAAAATTAGTGAGTTACATCTTCCTAAACCTATTGTTGGTTTAAGGCATTAGTAATTTTGTATATACATCTTCAAGGTCAAAAAAAGTGGCAGGATCTCCTCAAACTTCCAGAGTGTTATATGAAATTAGAATAAATAAAGAATTTTATTAATTTCTAGTTCTGTGAAACCTGTCCACTTGTTCACTTTTACAAAGTGACTAAACTTTCTGTTTCATCTCTGAGAGGACTCGGGAGATTTGCGGACAAGATGCCTACCTTTGAAGAAGTTCTCTCTCCTCTAACACGTACTTGTTTGCTGACTGCAGTGGTCAGTCTTCAAGGTCATTAATGTTTGGAAATTGTCAGTCAAAGAAGCGCTAATAATTTTCCCCCCCTGCCTCTTTATGCTCTGATTTTGGTCCCACCTGGGCTCAGGCAGCGATTCCCACACATCTGTGTTTTACAAATCTCAGCCACACTGTGTCCTTGTCCAAGGCTTTTACATCGGTACGAACAAAACGTGATAAATGAGCCTTTGCACACTGTAATAATTGTGTTTTTCTTCTGAGGACGTTACAGAAAAGCCTATTTTGTCAGCACGTCCTAAAGTGGGTTTCCTGCTTAAAAACAATGGCACCAGCAGCAGAGCTTAGAGATTTCTGCTGCTGCGAAATAGAGTTTTGAGGTCAAATGACTATATCAGAAATTTCAAAATTAGTGGCAACTTCTTGAATGAAATATTTTTGTTTTTTCTTGAAAGCATCCAGATCTCAAGACCAAATGATAGATATCTTTTCAATCATTGTCAGGCTTTTCTCTCATGTCCACAGTAATAATCCACTGAGACTTTAAGTAACAAGATCTCTGTTCATTTGGTTTAGGATTTTATCAAGGAGATTATGATCCAAATCATGAATCCACAGTTTCCCCGCAAATAAGTCTTTGGAGTTTCAATGAGCAGTGAGCAGAACAAAGGTAAACAAGGAAAAAATAAAAATTTTAACATTTGGACATGGAGAAGAATCTTTATGCCCTCTACTTTTTTAGCTAATTGAAGAAAAATTTAATTTCAAATCAAGGATGTACAATGCCCATTTGGATAAAACAGTTTCCTATAATAACAGGGGAATTCATGTAAAGGTAATAGTTGTAAGTTGTTTAGACTCCTTATAAAAAGAAATGGAGATAAAATATTGATTGTTTGATGCTAACAAAAGGGGAGAAAGCAGAAAAAGGAGTGAGAGAGAATCCAAGAACAAGTGTTTTTGTATAGCTTCTTTTGCTCAATTTTTGGTGTAATGAGAGAAACGTCTTGCAGCATGGGGAAAACTGTGTGGCCAAGTGAACAGAGCCCAATGGCACCAAAATCCAAGTCCCCTCTCAAGAGCAGGGATGTGGCAGGACTGAGGGAGAGAATGTGCGCACATGAGAGGGAAACGGGGATTGCTTGGGTGACGGAACACTTTGGCAAACATCATCTCAGCAGCTAGACAGTTGCTTGTAACTCTGGCTTCTCTTAAGCTGAAATTTTTGTGACAGAAGGGAAAAAACCAACACCCTTCATTAGCCTTGTAAATCCAGGCCTAGAAAACCCTGGGGAGCTTGCTCCCAAGAAAAGGAATCCTTTGCACAATAACTGCACGTTTTCAATCAGTCCTCTTGATCCCTGCTCTTGCTTATTCCCAAGAATCTGCCAAGTCTGTTGAACTTCCTCATAGTGACCCTCCCATTTAATTCATGGGCCATTTTGTATTTACAGAGAGGTCAATAAAAGCTTTCCAGAGCTGCAAACCTCTCTGTAATGGTTGTCCGGAGCAATACAGCCTGAAGAGCCCCAACAGGAAATTGGTAAAGCAGCAGCCAATTTCCTTTTGCTTTTTTACTGCCTTTTGGTCTTCCTGCTCTGTTCATATCCCCACTGCTGAATTATTCTAGAAATGGTGGGATATTTCCAGCGCCACATATGGAGGAGAGCTCAGATCATTCATGGAATTTTATGCAAGGGTAATCAAACATCAGATTTATTTAATTAATAATGGTCGCTTGTTTAAAGCACAAGACCAATGACAAAATTCGGTTTCTGCTCTGGTTTTGTTTCTGACACGCTGTGTGACTTTGGACCAACAATTTTACTGATCTTTCGTTACCTTTGCTTAAGATATGGGCAATGCCTGTGTATCTTCCAGGCTGAGGCTTGTAAGCACTTTGTAATCTTTGCAATGCGGTAATAGCCCTGAACTTCTGCCGTCTGCTTTCGCATCTGCACATGGAGAAGAATGCCTTTTTTTGAGGAGCGAGGAGATGGCATTATGAAATATTTTAGGTTAATAAAGCTGCTTCACAAAGGCTGCAACTACACTGGCAATAACTCAGTGGAACAGATCTGTAAAGTGAAATTGTTGGTATCGAGTACCAGATGTCCACAATAAATGTGTTTCCAGGTTGTTCCCTTCACAATGGCGAGTCTGGTCCTGCTGACTGCAGACCCATTACTGGCTGGAACACCTCTTCTGGTTTAGCTCCACCAAAAAGAGAACCGTCTCAAGTGCTTCATGACAGCCGTGTGATGCTAACCGCATCAGGGAAGTGGGGAGACCTGGGAGATGGCCTTCAAAAGCACGCTCCCAGCCCAATCTCAGTCAATGGGTGGGGGTGCCCAAAGGGACTTTGCCGTGCTTGTGCTTGACGGCACAGCAGCCACCTCACCCGCTGTCCCAGGAGAAGAGCACAGCGCGCTAATTTAGATGACTGTGCCTCCCGTGCGGTGCCTGGGGAGCGTTTAGCATCCTGGAAAGCTCTAGTTACCTGTGACAGCAAAGGTCCTGAGCGCCCAGACTAATCAATGGCAAATCCTGATGTTTGAGGCACCTAATCCGGCTCCTCCCTGAGCCTTACTTGTGACTTGCAGCCTTGCTCCTTTGCTTAAGGCAGCTGGTTACATGCAATCTCCCCCAAAATATGCAGAATAGAGGAAGGGAAGACTTAAGCAGGTGGTGGTGGTGGTTGTTGCTGTGTGTTCTTTGCTCTGGTAATATAATGATCGCAGCACAAAGTTTTGGTCTCTGCTCTTGTAAATTTTCTGTGTTTTCTTCAATGACTACTTAATGTAAAATAAATAAGAAAGTCCTTGAACTTGGTCAGGGTCTCTTTTCTCTCAAGGAAGTGCCCTAATTACCTGTAGGCTAGTATATCTAGCCGTGAGGATGTCATTATTTTCTGAAAAGCAGAACGTTGCCAGCACAAGGCTCATGCTTTTAACTCAAATAACTGAAAAAAATTGCTCAGGAAGTTAGGGAGAAATTAGACTCTGCTTCTCCCCTGGCTGGTGTGAACCCTTTTGACACTGAGCCTTTGTGTACCAGGAGGGGTTCCCCCCAGCTGTGTTTGGAAAGGAGAAACCTGCCATTTTGTGTTTTCCAGCTCACTGTGCCATAAGCGTCTTCCAGGTACAGCTACGTGGATGGGGACTTCTTGTCTGGGACATCTTGGCAAAATGTAGGGCCTTAGTGTGGGTGTAAATCTGTATTTGAAATTGGAAATGACCAAAACTAGTATTTTAAGAGTTGAAGACGCCAGGATGAGTTCAGGATTAAGCAGGTGAGCAGGAACTTTGAATTCTAAGATTTAAACTTGGTCCCTGCAAACACCGAAGTGCTGCATCCGTATCCACGTTATGTCCTATTAGCCAAAATTATGTCCTTGCCATTGCTTAAGACATGGACATTGCTGTAGCTCCCAGTGTCAGAAAGAAGGATGACAGTGCTAACAACATTTTCTCTGCCATAGTACACTGTTTTCTCAGTATTGTCAGTTTCTTTGTCTTTAGACTACCACATTTCCCATATATTATATGGGAATAAGAATTATTCTAAATTGAGATTACTACAGAAAAAATACTGGTGGAGTCGTAGCATTTATATTATATATATTTATATATAACCATACATGAACTGTGCTTCATGTATGGTTATAATTCAGGCTCACGTAGGAAGTTTTCCTGCAGCACTCAAGGCCACTAGTCCTTTGATTATGACTTTTGAAGCCTGAGAAGAAAACACAAATCTGAATAATCGCGCTTGTGATTCCCTGCATTTATTCACTTATGGAAAGAAATGAAGCACAATGAAGTCTCTCATGTGGAGAAGATTGCAGTCATAAACTCTAAAATGATTGGATTACCTGTCTTGTCTTGTATTATCTTTTGTGCTAGTTATGTGTTGTTTCAAAGCTACAAAAATAACAGCTTTTCTGTCTGAAATATTTTTCTTAGTTTTGCCTCTTGGTCATAAAAAGTAATCTGATACTTTTTTCTTGTAAGGTTTCTTGTAGGTTTTAGCTCTTCTTTAAGTCTTCAGTCTTAAGTTTGATTTTTGTCAGCTAACCTCACACCTCAAATACAGATTTTCTCTCCAGGCTACCACTTTGATTCTTCTAGTCAATCCCAAACTTAGCAAAACTATGGATGTGCATATTCTTTTTTTCATAATTATCGTTTATTTATTTTTTTTCCTTCTCCCCTTCAGGATCTTCCTGGCAAGGATTGCACTCTCCTGGGTTTCAAGGCTGCGAGAATTACAATTCATTCAGAGTTCAAGCCTTTGTTTAAGACAATGTCCTCGGGGTTATGAGGTATGTTAAATGGCAGAAGGAAAACCAGTTTTCTGGCTCTCCTGTTTAGCTCCATTGTATCAGAGCTGATGTGGAATATCTTCTCCTGTCCCACTTAAACATCCAGACCTCCACTTCACAGAAGTCACTTCTGCAACCAGGTGGAATTTTGTGGGATTTGCCTTGGACATTGACTGTGTTGAAGTATCAGGGCCTCACACGCAACCAGAAACATGGTGTAGGATTATCACAACTCAGGGTCAGGTCCATTATTTATTCCTTTACTCTTTAAGGAAATGACTGGAGCATGACTCAGCCCACTGCTAATCCTGACTCTAAGTGAGGTTGATCCCCGTGTAAAGGAACACAATGGACCTCCCCACAGCTCTGGTTCTTAACATTGCATACACAGATTTTAGTGGTCTCTAATGATGCTGCGAGGAGAATTTTTTTTTTTCTTTTTTTTCCCCATATGAGGCCCTTGTAGGTGAAAGACTTTGCAGAAGCACTTGTTGATCCTTGGAAAGAAGAACAGTCTCTACCAGGTCAGCAGCTTGCTTACCCTACGTCTTGCCAGGAGATCTCACCAAGCAATTGTCGGTTTTTAGGAGGCCCCACCACACCTATCCCACCCCACACATACCTCCCTACATCTGCATGGCACCGTTTGCGCAGGAGGGGCCGAGCTGAGCCTGGCAGTGATGTCCTCCAGATGTGAAACCTCAGCTCCCAGGAGCACCCACAGCCCCTGGTCTGGGAGCCCCTGGTGCTGCTCGGCGCCCAGCAGAGGAGTTTGGGTTTAGTGAGCTCCATGTCTCAACTTTCCGGGCTGGACGGTCCTTTCCCATTTCTTTTTAAGGAAACGTTTTGATATGATATTTTCTCCCTTCGTGGGAAATGTCAACATTTATGAAATGGGAGCAAACTGTTTAAATTTTTTATAGACTGAAAAGATTAAGCTCTGGCCAGCTCTAGTCAAAATTTCCCTGGTTCCCCGTAAGCAAATGAATTTGAGTGAAAAAGCGTAGCTGTCTGTAGCACTGCACAAAGAAAGCCATCAACTTGTTCCCTGCAGTCCTACCTTGTTACTTGAGTATGCATAGGAATCCGAGGTGTATCTTTATAGGTCCGTATATCCACGACCTCTAGTATTCTCTTTCTCATTTGCTATTTTATTTTGTTACCTGGATACAGCTATGAGTCTAGTGGCACTTTAAAAAACTATTGCTTGTATATGCTCCAATTGCAGTTCTGATGAAGGAGATGAGATAAACCGGTATTCTCATCTATGCGTCTCAGACACAATAAGGACAGATAAAGAAATGCAAAGAGCATTGCAAAACACTATTTATTACTATTTTCAGTGGTGGTGAGTACTCCAAATGAATCCCTGTACAGCTGAACTTTCGCACAGCCGGTGCTGTTGGGACATCAGCAGACTGTAGTCATTCAGTTCACTTCTGTATCTCAATCCCTCGTAAAAAAGAACACCCAGGCTTAGGGTGGAATTTGTTTTAATCAAATATTTGTGTCTTATATTGAAGCTTTAAAATAATCACTGTCCAGTGGTAAGTGATGCAACATGGCGCACCGAAAAACGTTTCCAAATTCTTTGGAATGTGATCACTGAGGAGTTCATTTTCTACAAGGTCTTAAAATACAGCCATGTAGTAAAAACCCTTCATTTCATTGTCTGGCTATTCCGCCAAGTCCCTTCCTTCCTGGAACGTTTATTAAATTTAGTTTCATGCGGTCTGTAAATATATACACACACACACACATACATATGCATAAATATATTCTTCTATTACCTCCGAAAGCTGGGTGGGCTGCCAATTGCATCCTAGTTTGGGGGAAACCAGTACTTGCGCTAGAATTTTAGCTACACGCTGATGTGACAACACAAGTTTGCTCTCTGTGTGTGAGGTTTGCCCTTCCTGCTGATGACTGAATCCGGAGTATGTAGCTTGTGCTGACCAAAATACATTGACCTCTGTCTTTTTTTTTTTTCCCCCTATTATGTTTGTTTGGGTTTTTTTTACCAAGAGCACACAATATTGACTTGACGATTCCAATGCAGCTGTCTGGCAGTGTTAATCAATGATCTCTGCTCGCTCACAACGTACTACCAGGGTTAGATCATGGTGACAAGAGTAGAACAAACCCAGTGCAGCCTTGGTATAAATGATCACTCTCTTAGTCACTGTGAACTGCATTTGCAGAAAATGTCGTTTTCTGTATTGTAGGAACAAAACAGTAACCTCCTCTCCTCTCCTCTCCTCTCCTCTCCTCTCCTCTCCTCTTTCACAAACTTTTACACATGTCTAGAAACTGCACCCATCAAGATATTCTTTTGCCTTCTGCAATTTAATAATCAAATCTCTATTGTTCCCGTATTTTTAATGATGGTTCTGTAAAATCCTTGCTTGTTACATCTGAAAATTGAATAAAAAATTCCTTTGTGCTGACAGCTTCATTGTAGTCAGTGTTCAAAATATCAAAGGATGAATGCTAAATGTTCATAATGTGAAGTGTCAAGAGTGCAATCTGGGATAATAGAATACATGTCTTGCAAACTTGCACTTTAATATGGCAAACTACTTGGTCAGCAAGCAAATTAATTCATTTATGATTTGATATTTTTGCAAGTAGTGGGTCAGCTTTTGCAGGCAGATCTGCTGTTGAATTTTCCTGCCACGTGGTATCTTCAGTATTTGTAGATGTCTACCAGAAAACGAGTCTGTGGTGTCAGTTTAAGGGTATGGTTTTAGTGGCTTCCCTTATATATGTCCGTTCACTGTGGGGTTTCGTAAACATTTTTCCCAATCCATGTTCGCTGTTCAGAGACTAAAAAACATTTGTTATAATTATCTGGTTATCCTTT
This sequence comes from Chionis minor, assembly GCA_013398295.1. Taxonomy (NCBI): domain Eukaryota; kingdom Metazoa; phylum Chordata; class Aves; order Charadriiformes; family Chionidae; genus Chionis; species Chionis minor. The sequence continues at coordinate 771,085 of VZSF01007525.1, read as the reverse complement.
TTAAATACCAATTGTTGTACTGTATGAATTGATTGTGCAGATGTTTAAAAAGCAAACAGATGAATACAGTGAAATGTTGTCAATGGCATGTTGTCTCCCACAGTTCCACAAAGAAACTTGAACATATTTTCTGGCAGAACTGCTCATTTTCCCAGGACAGATTTGCAAGCCTACCTCTGTAGTTTGTGAATATCGAAATGAATGGTAAATATTAACCTCTGAGAGCTAGAATAATGTGAAAAATTACAAAAGTAAATGTTAGCAGAAATATCTGTTACACAGGCAGAGGGAGAGACAGCATTGAAAGGATTTATGTTATTTTTTGAGTCTTGGCTCACACACGAAAGTTGTGAATCTTTCGATTGAAAGGAAAGTAAGGTTCAGTTTTTCAAAAGCAGCCTTGAAGGTTTGTTTTTCAGAGTTCAGTGACCTGATTGAAAGAACAGCTCTCTGTAAAAATAATTATGGAAGAGGAAAAAAAGAAAATATTTGACATACTGTAAAAGTTACAACTGCAACAGATTTTCATTCTCTTGTACAAAAAAACCCCAAACACCAACCCCAAACAAATGGATTAACAGATTTTATTGCTCTCTTTCTTGAAGAAAAAAGGGAAATTTGGTAACCCTTTTGAGTTCGTTGGCTTTGTCCTCCTTGATTGATGATACTTGTGAAAAGTACCCATCTGTAACCTATTATTTCATCTGTTGATAATGTCTCATAAATGGGTATATTGAGGTCCTTAGTAATACTGGAATGGGGTTAAATAAGCAATTGCCAAACCCAAGGCTGTAGGTGGAATAATTTGGAATTATTTGCATAACAGTTGTTTAAGCAGAGATGCAACACCAATCCATTTTTTTTTTAGATGAAATCTTGGCTTTTGGATGTGGTGTGAGTCTGATTTGGACTAATCTCAGAGAAATGCCTGTTACAGCACTCCCCTGGTTTTAAGTGCATTTCAATCAAAAAATGACGTCTATAGTGCAGTGACAAAAGAATTTCAGGTTCCTTACAGTACTTGGGATGCTTTCTGCTTTCATAAAAGCGTTACCAAAGTGAATCCTGCTCCTTTGCTGCATGGTACAGGCACAAAGTACAACATCGTTCTGATGAAGCCCTTCTCAGCACATTTCAAAAGCAGAGCTGGGTTAGGTGAGCTGCTGCAATTCCCAGGAGGCAGGAAAAAAGTTGGAGATGAACTAGTAGCCCCATGACAGCAATGTCATCTACACCCGCTTGCCTGTTCTTTCTTTACGGGCAATCTGGTGGTCTTCCTGCCACAGGCGTCTCCGTGTCATACATTTCCTTTGTCCCATCCCAGAAGTAGCATCAGCAAAAATATACTGGAAGATCACACTGGGCTGGTAGCCAATGCAGATTTATGTCTTTGGTCTTTTTTCTTTGTGAGCTGCCTTTGATTTAAAGACCAGCTTTTTATCACAGATAAGTTGTTGATCTAGGGACCAGGGCTTGGCAGCGGGCTCTTGCTGACTGGCCCCTGGCAGGACATTTGGCCCAAACTCTGTTCATGTGTTGGGGTTTTGCGCGTTTAAAATCCATTTGGTGCTCTCTTCTCCTTGGAAATTGCCACTGAGGGACATTTTTGGTTTGTTTATTTTCTCATAGATGATAGAAGTGACGCAGAATGCCAGCTCCACGTCCCAATAGCACTGGGGTATGGATGTCCCCATATTTGGTGGTGATCAGGACAACCCCCATAACAACCAGTGGTCAGGTTATGGTTCAAATCATTTTATATTGGTTTTGTAAGAGCTAATTATCTCATCAGGTAATTCACATTTGGAGAATAATTTCACATTTACTCCACTGGTTTGTTGCGTCTGAGCAAATGTTAAATCTAACTTTTGCCTTACGTATTTTATCAAAGTAAATTTGTTAAGGCAACACCAAAGTGGAAGCACTGAGCAATGACTGACTTAAAGCAGCTCTTGGCATTTGTTACTAACGCCTCCACATCTACAAGTGTTCGGCTGTCTTATGTCCCTGGCATTTGTTGGTTGGTTGTTGTTTTGTCATTAACATTAATACCGTCTTTAGATGCACATTCAGTATTTAATATTAATCGCTACAGTTTGTATATTGACTTTCCCTTTTCGCTCGTTGCTGCGGGGTGCACAGAGGCCCCGAGCGCATCCTTCCCTGGCAGCCAGCGAGGCAGAAGGAGCGAACTGCATTAGGAGCCCCCTGAGAAAGCGGCATGGCACTTAAAGGATGGAGATGCTCTTTGGGGGCGGCGGCGGGGAAGCATGGAGCGTTTGGTGGGGTTTCAGCCGGGTTACGTGCGACGGTTGTGCTTCCCGCGCTCCCCAGCACGTCCTCCCCGTGCAGCCTGCTGGGGCTGGGAGGGCAGATTCTGCGTTAATTAGGAAGTAAAACTTCCCAGCAAAGAGGAGTTGGGGATGAGGCCAGGTCAGGAAGCCCTACTGGTCCAGGTAACATTGCCTGACCTGCCATGCTGGCTCTCTGGGCATGAGTGGGGCTTGGTCTGGAGAGGTGCAGGCTCTGGGTGGATCCAGGTGGTGGCAAGTTCCTGGGTTACCTTTAGACAATGTCCAGTTAGGAAAAAAACATGAGTTTGCAGATGTTTCTCATCTACCCTACCTCCACGGAGAGGTAAAAGCTGCAGAGAGGCTTCAGCTCATTTAGTTGTTGGTTGACTGAATGTCAACTCATTTAGTTGTCAGCACAGACTATCACGAGTTGTCACAGTTGCTCTTCAGACAACACAGACGTTGGGTTAGTGCCCTTTGTATGCCTACACCTTGATTAAATCCATACAAAACCATTATTCCTGACTATGGCGTGGGTTAGTACTTCATTTGGGATTATCTCCCAGATGTGAGCCGCGTTGTCCTTCCCCCAGAACACACAGCTCACACCCACCAAAGATGGTGCTGGAGGAATCACTCTTGACTTCTACAAACCACGGGGAAAAGCCCAGGCGAGATGTCTATTAAACACAGTTCAAACAACGCTGCACCAGATACATTATGAATATTTTAAAATGGCTTCTTAAAATTAGGGATTGCCTATTGAAGGTAGTCATTAGTGCAGATTTCATTACAGTAGCTGACTGTAACGAGTTATCAAGTTATGAACTAATCTAAATTATATCTATTAAAATATCCTTTTTACATAAAACAGGGGGCATCAAGGTTGCAAAATAGACTGGGGCTTAAAATGTAAGCTAATAAATATCGAATAAGTTACAGCGTGTGTTTAAATTGATGTAACATACAATATACTGAGTAAATATTGTACCGTGTAACTGAGCAGCCCTTGGACAGCCCTGGAAGGAGGAGTGGGGTAATGTATGGAACATTTTATCATGCATTTTCCAGGTCTTCACACGACATGACCCCTCCTTGATATTGCTGCTCCTCTAAAAGCACATTACTCAAACACAGCCTCCACCTGAGCATCTGACTTTGTTTCGCCAAGTAATTCATTAGCGAGTCCTCCGCGTGCCTTAGGTGGCTCATATCCATTATCCTCATTTAATAGTTTAGCCTAAGGATGTCTTTCAATATAAATAATCTTCCACAATGCTTAGATAGCACAGTTGTGTTTCTTTTTATAGCAAGTGGAAGTTATCTAAAAGCATTTGACCAGATTTTGAATCGTATGGCATACCGTAGACCAGGTATAGAACCAGCCCAATTTTTTTTTTAAACAGAGGATATATTATCCCACCAGTGCGATATCCCCCACATGGACAGAAATTCATCCAACACGTGTTCAAGTAATTTTCTCTCTCTGACTTTTAGCTGGCCATGTAGACTTTTAAACTACCCTTGCTGCTTTAAACGTAGTTTTAAATTGCACCTAGTATTTGGTAGGTAATTCTTTAAAGCTGTTAGCACCTATTCACAGTGTAAGTAGGGGGATTTTTCTTTTTCATGTGTGCCTTTTGGGATGTTAAAGGATCCAAGACTGGGGATGCAATCTCAATCCAGAACTGATCTTTGCAGTTTCCTGCAAGGGTGAAATGGGAAAAGTAAAATATTACTTTATTAAAAATTGCTCAAAACACATCTTCCTTGTTAAATATGCAGAGCTATTCAAAAATATTACCTTTCTGGGAACAGTAACAATACTCTGATTGCCTGAGTTACTATTTCCAGTACTTGGTTTACTGCTAAGGAAAAATTAGGACTTCAGAACAAATGAATTCCTACACTTTCTGCGGATCAAAAAAATGAACATCCCGAAACTGCAGAGGGGTGAGAGGCTTGTGTCATTTAATGTGACAAGAGGATTCACTCGTATTCAGCCACGTAATTAAAAGAAACAGGGGATAAAGTTAGTAAAGATACTACCTTAGCAGTTACAAAAACCCAGGGCTAGCAGATTAGTGTATTATACAACTGGTGGGATCGTACTCATCGTGAAGATATTCCTGTAAGTCACCAGCATCAAGGCATAGACTGAAAGCAATATTCTCCATCCCATATAGTGCTTTGGCACTCGTGGTTACAGTATTTACAACATTTTAGTGTTTTAGCTCATAAATTAATTTAATTTGGAATCACTTATAGACAAAATCCATACTCGTCTGAATCTCTTCCAGGAAGAGACTATTTGCAAACTACATTTTCTGTATATAAATTATTCTACAATTCTCTCAGTGAAATTAATTCCACACACTGTATCTGCTAATGAGACTCCACCAAATATTTTGCTATTGCACACACTCATTAGCTTGCTTTAATTCACAAGAAGCAATCAGCATTTGCCAAGCAGACAGTGTACAAAAGATGGCTTTAGCATTTAATGTTTCTAAACGTTTCTAATTCTTCCTCACCTCCAAAGCACAGTCCCGCGCAGCAGGTGTATTAGCATTAAGGTTCCTGGAGAACAGTTGCCTTCTGCAAGAGTACTCTAGCCCCTAAACCAAAAACTCCTGTGTTTCTGCTAAATGATTGAAGAATATCTTGTAAATCATTTAATTCTTCCTGCCGCTACTTGTCAGCTGATAGTGTTTACTCCGTTTCCAAAATGATGGCAAAGTTAAATTTTCATTTTGCTGAAAAAGAACAAAATCTGGTGAGCCTTTTTGCTCGTTACTGCCTAATCTTTCCGGAATGAGCTGTTTCTCAATCCCATGCATCACAGATGTCCTGTCAGGGCTCATATACACTGAGTGAAGTATTTGCATCCCCGTGCCTGCTGATAGAGTGAGCATGTTTGTCTACAAAGTGCTTTTAAATGAACTAATACATGATTCATGTGGACTCCTTTGAGCAGAACACCAATCTGTCTGGACACAGTTCGCTGTAGGCTTGACAATAGGAACATTTCTCTAGGTGAGACAGGTACAACCATCCTCTAGAAAAGTGGGGAGCGAGCGGTACCTGTGGCCCAGCACATCCGAACCATCCATTGGATCACCTGGCGGAGCAGGAACACGCCCTGTGTTGGAGGTTGTGTTTGAGGTATTCTTCATACTGACTCTCTTCGGATGCTCGTGACATGAGCTATGCACAAGCTGTATCTGCTCAGTCATGCTTGAGCAGGAGAGGATAGTGCACCACCTTTATTATTTATACAGGGATACAATAAGATTCCTTGCAGCCGAAGAGGAAAAAAAATTGATCCCAAGTATACTGTTTCCTATTGAACTAAATAGATTTTTAATCGAGTCTCTGTTCCTTTGGGTAATTGACTTAACAGTGTGGGCAAATTAATTTCAGATAAACTATAGCTGGGATTTTCCAAGGAGCACAAGGGTGCTAGGGAGTCAGTTCCAGTGCAGCAAGAGCAGGGCAAATATCTTAATTCCTCTGGCTTTCCAGGCAGATCGCAACCCGAATGTTTAAACCTGGCGCTGAATTCAGAAGCTTTTATTCAAGCAAAACTCCTGCTGAAGTCAGTCAAAACACTGATTCAGAAAAGACAGAAGAAATTGGTTCAAAAAATTCCCAAGTGCTCACAAATGTGTTATACACACATAACCTCCTCCCCTCATTTAATAACCTAATCTAAATGTCGCTTTTTGCAATGCATTATTGTTCGAGTCTTTCTGTGATACTTGGCACGAGTACCTCGTTTTGGATCTTATCTGGTTATAAAAGCCACTAAAACAAGTTTACTTTCCGGTGACCCAACCAGAACCCCACTCTAGTGGTGAAAGACTGGCAAGTAAAATTAGCATTGCTCTGCAGTTTCAAAATATCGACTTTGCTCTGCTCTAAAACAGATAGCTCTGTTTATATTAAAGATCTTTCTACAAAGCCTGTTGAAAAAGCAGGGAACTCGGAGCACTTTTAAATTCTATTTAAATCCTAAACAGGCAGAAGAAAATGCGCGCCATGATTTGCAGCTAGAAGGTTCTTGGGGCATTGCTCCTTTTTGGTTTTCCCAAATTCAGAGCCCTAGAGAGGCAAGGAAAGCTGCATTCCCTTGGCCAGGCTGGCAGCAAAGCAAAGGCCAGAGGAGGAGCCCGAGGGCTGTATTTTTAGATCCCTTGGCTTTTGCCTTGTTAAGACAGGCAACTTTACACATTTTACCCCCCTCCAATGTCAAACCTATTAAATCCTAAATCTTTTACGTAGGACGCTGTACATATACTAACTTGCAGAAAAAAAATCTCCTTCCAATATTTTCTAAGGAAATGAAAAATACACACTTTAAGAATCTGTAGCTGCTTTTCATTGCTGAAAAATTATATTCTGTGGACTGAATACAATAAAACCACCATCGTTATTAAAGAAAATCTACTCTGAGGATAGATGTTGTATTACATATTTTGGTGGCTTAGTCATATAACTTCAGTAATTAAAGAGAGCTAAACAATAATTAAAAGGAAATTATTCCTCAGTTGCCAGTTGTAACCATCACGAAATCAAGGAACGTGACAAATAGTACTCTGCATTATTTACATGTTGTGAATGAAAGGATAGGTATGTATCTAAATCATTTTTCTCCCCCAAATAAATCTTAGTAAAAATATTTGTAGTGCTGTTCAATAAAAAAATGTAGTATTTTTCCACTGTGCAGAGCTGGTGAATTGAAAATACATTGGTCATGTTTTTTCTGTTATTCTGTTATAACCTGTTAACCTGGCTGGTCTTATTGGCATAACCTGAGTTATCATCCAAAATTTTGAACTCTGGTTGGACACGGTCGGGCCACTGGTGGAAAGGGCACGGTTGAAATGGTGCTGAGCACTGGATGGCACCGTGGACAGGAACGTTTAGCTTGGAATTGTGAAAATAAAAGGTACGAACTGGAGATAGAGAGTATTAACTGAAAGAAAAAGATATACTATTGTCACCCAAAAAGCAGTCAAAAATTGTTCTTTTTTGTAGTACAAATAAAAAACTTTGATTGGAAGATTCTTTGCAATAGGAAACAATAGCCTTCACTAAGATGAATTTTCCAAGTCCAAGTAAAAGTCTGTGTACTTTTTTGCTGGTTTCTCCAGCAATAAGTCAGAGCAGAAGAAGGAAACACCTTTTTTCTCTTTGCTGCTCCCCTCTTCCTTGTTTGGTTATTTGCCTGCTTTTATCACCTGGGATGCAGGAGCCAACCTTTCTAGCAGAGCTTTATGCCAACTCAAATATGGTTTCCTTTTTCCCAAAGAAGCATATTAATACGATATTTAATAGTTTCTAGAAATGGTCATGTAGGAGGAGGGAGGGTTTACCCACAAAAGCTCTTGACTACTAAAGGGAATTCAGGATATTATCATAAATTTTTAAAATAAATATTAGCCACACGATTTAGCTGTTTTTGCTTCCTTTTCTTTGTAAGTGATATAAAATTAAACACTATTTTAAAAGAGCTTTCTTTTTTTCCCCTATTGCTTAGCTCATTGCCCTCAAAATTTTGAACTCTACTTAGCTGTTAATTATTCTGCAGTGACAGACTCCTATTAGCTCTTCTTACTGTTTTGGTCCATTAATTTTTTTTCCAAAACATGGCACCTGCTGGACAACACTCCCCACTGCTTTCTGACCCCTCCTCGGTGCTGCACCGGACCTTCACTGCTGTCTGGAGGTCAGGGGCCAACCTCCTGGTCCTGCCAGAAGGGGATGCTGAACAGGATACCTGAGGCTGGTGAGAAATGAGTCGGGTCGCTGAGGGTAAATTGGGGCTCTGCAAAAAGTACCTACGAAGGAAAGGAGTTCCTTTCTGCTCCCACTTAACACCGGTGTTATTTCAGAACAAGCCTGTTGAAATTAGGGGAGTTATTCTGGCTTAACACCAGTGTAATTGAGAGCAGAATCTGGCCTTGTGCTCTTGGCATGATGACTTTTTTGGCAGATTTGGCCACTAATGCTCTCAATGGGTTTTGAGCTTACATTTAATGGCATTACATTTATTTTAATATTTTTTAAATAGCTAGTGTAAATTGATTCCACTAAAAAAAAAAAAAAAATCCCTTTACCTACCAGCGTTCATTTGTATTTCAAATGGCCCATTACATTTTCACTAACAATCATTAGAGCTGTGTGAGCTTATTGAAGCTTGGTCTTGGACTGAAACTGTAAAAACTGCCAGCTCTGGATTTTTTTGCAACGCTGGAAATAGCACTAGAAAAAGGCTTCTTTTATTATAGCACATGACTATGTATCCTGAAATACAGTTAAGACGCAGCAAAGAAATACACTGCATTATTTTTTTAGGTCCTCCAGTGGAAAATATGGGCATAGTTTGGATCAACTCTGATAAGCTGATCGATATATTAATACTAAGCCTTTCAGATTTAGCCAGAGCCACTCACTGCAATTTCAGCTTCTGGTCAAAGAAGCCTGACAGGAAGTTGGTTCAAAACTTCAAGAAGCCTTAAGCACAGAAAGCAATTCAAGCATGAAAAAGAAAAAAAAAACCTTACAAGGATTTCCACTCATGCCTGGTGATAATCCTAAATGCAAGACTGGGGACGTAACCGTCACTGCTACAAGAAGAACACGCGACCCTAGTGTCTGTGTCAGCTGTTCCTGCAGCAGGGTGGAAAAGCTGGGTGGGAACCACACCGTGTTTGGAGACAAGAGTGGAAAGGAAATGGAGCACCAGGTGCCAGACATGCCGAGCATTACGTCCATGGCTGCTCCGACAGTGCTTTCCACGGATGTCATCTGGGGTCTCTCTCCAGGGCTTGGGGCGATGCGTTGGTTCTTCAGTCCTCTGGAAACAGGGGTTATTCCTGGGGAAAGTGCAGACCAGCGGTAGTCCATCTGGCTAAGCAGAGGTTGGGACATCCAACTAAATATGAAGTCATACGCTGGGGCACTGCTATGTAAGGCTGAACAGTTTAGTTCAGGTGCAACTTGGTGGTCTCTCAACAAGCAAAGTAGCAGAAAAATGTAGTGAAGTTGAAGATACAGAGAAAGTTTTTTGCCTCATGCTGTTGGTTGACTTAATTCTGCCAACCCCCACCAGTGGCCCCATTCCAGGCGCTCTTCCTTGCTATCTACTTCTTGGCTTTGTTACTTCCATGTACAGGATGTCTAATTTGCCTTCTGCTCTGCTTCTCTGCCTTCCCTTCATACCCTGTAGTGCAGGACAAAGAAAGCGTAACAATATGACTGGGTTTTTTTCCCAGACAATAGTCTCAGCTTTCTTTGCATTGAACTGCTCCATCTACCAATTTCTGGGCCAATTCAAGCCATTTTGAGTTGTATCACTCTTGCTTATATTTTCTCCTTGCAAGCCTCCTCCCATGCAGTGCCATCGGCAGGTCCCATCCTTTTACATGACTTCTTCCAGGTCATTGATACGCAGAGTGAATAGTGCTGTCCTGACATTGATCTTGTTGTGCTCCAGTAGTCACTATGAACAAACAATATTAGGTTATAGCATTGATTTCATGGATTTCAATTTTTTCCCAATCATGTTCTTGTTAAGCACCTTGTAAAATACATCATGTCACATGCTCATCTCTTCAGTTTCGTGGTGAAACGAATCCAGTGCAGACAATTGCCTTCATACTGGGAAAATTCATCCTCCCCAGTGCCAAGGAGTTAGCAGCATTTAATTCAGAGTTGTATGCTCTGGGGAAACTTAAGGGCAGCCTATAGCATCCAGTACAGTATTTCAAATTACCATAATTTGCGAGCAACTGGACAAGCTGGCTACTGAAAATGGGTATCATGATCTAATAAAAACCTAATAAAACTTTCAAAGTCACTCTCGTGCTCTCGGGGGAGTATTATGCAAGCCTTGCCACTGCGGCAGGAGGCCATCTCCTTCCAGCTAATCTGCTGTGAAAGCGAGGTGCAGGCAGAGCCGGGCACACCTAAACGGCTTTTCGTGTCCACTTTTTTTGGGATGAACACCAGGCTCTTTTGGTAGGCACAGAAGTCACTAATAATACTTTTCAAAGCAGCTGTACTGTGGCTTGATGAGAGAGGAGATAACGTGGCCATGAGGCTTAGGATGTATAAACACACAGATAATTTCATTAAGTGCTCTTCCTAATTATTTTATATATTAATGCACTGCTGTCACCACTCGCCAGATAATCTTTCATATGGAGCACAGAACTAAGGCATCAAAGCAAAACCTTCAATGTACAGTTAGGAGCGTCCATTTCCATCAGAGAGTAGCACCCCTACATAAAAGTATAAAAACCCCCAGAAATGGCAAGCAAATATCCACATAATTGATACAGGTGATATTTATAAAATTACTGCTTAGGAAAATGGTACATTTCAAAATATAGTGGTTGGACTAGGTAGGAGACCCATGTATGTTTACTTGAGAAGCTGCTCAGCCTTGCTTTGGTGGCACTTGACAGAGAGAAGACTCAGCGGCTACAAAATTGGTGACAACTTTCCCCCCCGCCCCCAAAAGTCAAACTTAGCATGCCTAATGGTAACGGTTTCATATTTCACTATTCTTGGGTACGAGATGGATTTCAACATTTCTGACTCCTCTTAATAGATGTGGTCATCACTGAAACGTTGACCCCACCCGTACAGTCCAATATATCTTGAGGTGAACAGAGGTTGTGTGGGCACACAGATCTGCTTGCCCAATCAGCACCAAAGAGCTGGGTGTAATAACTCTTGTCTCCTTCCATTTTATGTAAATTTGGAGTTCCTGCATTTAAGTCAATAGAATTGTAGTGTGTAGAGACAAACTACGGGAGTCTGAGTCTGCCTTCATATAAGCTTATGAGATCCTATGAAAAGCTGGGGTCCAGAACTGTGAAATCAGGACTGAAAACAGGGGAAAAAAATGCAGCAGCTTACAGAAAGAAATACTTTCGTTATTCTTTCTCAACCTTCATAATACCGAGCAAAATATTTTAGAAAACGTTTTAGTGACATGATGGATGTAAACCATTTAAAAGTTTTATTGAGCTTTACTCTAGTGCAAATCTTAAAAATACTATAGAAATTATATCAAGGTTTTTCAGTAAGGTTCCATACAGTAATATGAGTAAATGTAAAATTGATTTCATATTGGAAATAGATGCTAGGCAGATTTTGCATATCGGGTAGAGCAATGAAATTACATTTATTGCTGTTTTGGTTTTGTTTTTTTTTTAAAAAAAAGCGCTTCAGCTCAGGTAATAATTGTACAGTCTATTATAATGATCCCAGGAGGTGCTTAACAGTACTGCAATTGTAAGTTTTTACACTTTTATTTTTCATTTGAAGAAAAACTTGTCACAATAAAAGTGATGCATTAACAGAACATCACTTCCTTCTTTTTTTATTATGCATATTTAGATTATTTCCATGAAATTGCTTATCAAATCCCATAGGCGTTTAAAGATAACTGAACAGTTACCCATTTGTGTTAACTCTGGGATATTGTGCAAGAATTTGTGATGGGACAATGAGAAGATAAAGCGCTCTCTGAGATTAATATCTTCCTTTTTTTTGCATCGAAGGGCTAGGTTTTTAAAGCTCTGTAAGGACTGACTGATCAGCGCCTCTTGGGGTATTCAAGACAACTGGATTGTCACAACAGGAGTCAGATTCTCTGACGGTCAAAAATTCCCATTAGTTTGTCTGTCTGTATTTATAGGTGTTTACGTACTTCAAAAAAAAATCTGATTCTGACGCTTTTAGGTATTGTTGCGTTTCGGCAGAAAGACTCACTGTAACTACACCCCTTGTTTTAAGGGTATGAAGGTTTGATCCCACACATTACTTAGGTTTCTCTTCCTTGACACATTACAAAGTAAATCTTCATACGTGAGGTAATTTAGGATGCTCTTACTACCTTTTCTTTTCTCCAGCCAGACAGCTAGGCTTTTCTAGTTTTTGCCACGCATTTTTTTCTTGGTGGGTTCATGTTTCTACCGCCACTGACCCATCGCTCAGTTTATGACATCACGCTTGTGGTGGACCTGCAGAGAGGAACAGCAGTGGGAAGCCTCATGTGCTGATCCTTCAAACAAACTTGAGTGGCTCATGGCTCTGCCATTGGTTGGGGGCATGTAGAACCATGTGCCTGGTGGATAAATGGACCCAGGTTGGGATGATATGGTGAGAATTATGGTGTAGGGTAGTGCTGCAGTCCCTAAACCTGAGCTTGCCATTGACTCCTGCTCCTTCTAGGAGGAAGGTTATAGCGAGGTGGGGGTCAATCTCTTCTCCCAAGTAACAAGCAACAGGACAAGAGGAAATGTTCTCAAGTTGTGCCAGGGGAGGTTTAGGTTGGAGATTAGGAAAAACTTCTTTACCAAAAGGGTTCTCAAGCATTGGCACAGGCTGCCCAGGGAGATGGTGGGATTGGCATCCCTGGAGGTATTTCAAAGATAGGTAGACGTGGTGCTGAGGGACATGGGTTAGGGGTGGTTTTGGCAGAGGTTTATGGTTGGCCTCGATGATCTTGAAGGTCTCTTCCAACCCAAGTGATTCTGTTCTATGATTTTCAAGGGCTGTTCCAAGGGACAGTGCACAGCGAGGTGGCCATGAACACCGGGATGAAGATGAGCGGCGAAGCAACGGCTCATGCCAGTCACAGCACATTGGGCAATGTTCAAGGCTGTCAGCTCGGCTGTGCCCTGCGCTTCCAGGACAAGTGAGCAGGATGCGTCTACAAGCGCACATTAAAGATTTAGAGGAAGGCACGCTGCCGTTCATCTGCCACTGCAGTCGTAGCACCAACTTTGAACACGCTTTGCCCCAAGACTCTCTCACGGCGCTGGACTGTGTCAGCGAGTGGTGCCAGCTGAACTCATGCAGTAAAGAAGAGTGATTATACATCCTGTATGTAATCACGGAACATATGTTAGAATGGCACATGAAATCTGGGCACACTTTACCCATGTAGTAAAGACCAGGAAAATTATGAACAAGCTACAGAAGGAAAACAACTTGCCAAAATTTCCCAAACCAAGCAGGAGGTTCCAGCGAGCTGGAACTCCACACGGTATATTCTTGAGGGGGTTTTGGAACAGAAACCTGGATATGTCTATAGCATGTTGGCAAAGCGCATGATATAAAGAGCAGATGTCCTCACCTCCACCCACATGATTATGGCTGCCAGTTTTTCTAATATCTTCTGCCTGATGAACTGTCCAGTTGCAAGAATTTAGGCAGAAAAATATAAATAGTATTTCTGAATTAGGGACATTTTACTAGATGCTAACCTCCCAGAACTGCACAATAAGGCAGAGCTGGTCAAAGGAAAAAGACAAAGCAGACCAAGCCAAACCATGATCTGTCTTGGGGAGGAAATTCAGATAAATAGATATTTTTAAAAAGGAAATTCCTGAAAGCTCATAATTGTTCAAATTTATTACAGAGTTCAAAGAATAAGAGGAGAAAAACCTGCTTTGAGACAAGAGAAAAAGCAGCTTGGAAAGGATTAGGAGTAAAGGGAATTCCAGTACAGGTTGTTTTCTAGATGGCAGTAATAGAACAACAGTCACCAGGGCAGAAAAGATGAGATTGTTGAATAAATATTCTTGGTTTATAACGCAGAAAAAAGTCAGTTTTGGCACTCCTGCCACAGAACGGTGGTCAAACTTTCCACATGGATAACAAATCAGGGCAATGGGAAGCAAGAGCTACACACGTCAGTTCCAGGTGAAATGCTGGCATGGAAATTGAACTAGTCAATTAACAAAGTGCTGATGGGAGAAGCTCCATGGCTGTTGGTTGGTGTGTGGTTAGTTGCTGCTCCGTGACTTGGTAATCAGCACATGCTTATGAAGCCAGTCACTTAACAAACCCCAAATTATCAACTGGAATCGGGACTTACCACCGTTTGGCAGGTTTCTTGGCACAGTCCAATTTATTGTGCGTATCCACAACCTGGAAGAAGGCAGAAAATTATCAAGGAATAGGGCACTGCTGTGTGAGGATGGCAGACGGAGGAGAACAGGACATTGGAAGCAACCAACGGTGTTGAAGGACACCTCAACCATCAAGGTGGAAGAGGAGCTGCCCCTGGGCTCCCAGTGAGATGAAGGGAGTGCTGGGGTACCAGCCAGGGCGGTTATACAGAGCTCGTTAATTTACTTCGTTACTGGGCACACCTGGCTGTTTAGGGATGGCACAGGCTGCTGACCACAAAGGCTGTGGTTTAGTAGAAGAGGTTTCTGAGGGAAAAACAGGCTAATGATTAATGAACATATATCTTATAGGAAAGGTTTTCATGGTTCAGTTTATTTAGCTTATCAAAGGGAAGGTTAAGGATGACTTGACCATGGCCTATACACACCCACATGATGAAGTGAACTTTAATAATGGGTACTTTCATCTATCAGACAAAGATATAACAAGGTCAGTGGCTGGAAATAAATTCACAAGAGTAATTAAGGTACATGTTTTTTAATGCTGAGAGTGATGAACTGACACAAGAGCGTATGAGGAAGTGTGGCGAGTTCTCTAATTTTAAATTATTTTTAAGAGGTGTTGTTTTTCTCAAAAATACATTTTCTAACTCAGACTGCTAGGGGAAATTCAATGCTGAGGCCAAACTATCCGATCACAGTCAGTCCTTCTGGCTTTGCAATTTATAAGTCTGGTAGTGTGAAAAAGGACACACTGCCAGTAAACTAGTGTCCGCAGTTCCTACTAAAAAAACAGGAACAGCTATTATTTGTTACCAAAGCATGTTTATAAATTTGAAATAAGTCTGCACCCTGGCAGCCGTGCTGGCAGGAAGCTCAGTGTTAGTGCTGCTCCCGGGATCTTCCCCTCAGATGCCGTGGCTGGAAGCTTGGGCAGCCAAAAAGTGTCCTCCTCACACTCCCTCTGCGTGCAGAAACCATCCCACGGCACCGTCCCTTCCTCCTGCCTCGCAAAACTCCCAACAGCATGGGGAAAAAAAATAAATAGCTCATGCTTATGTTGTACGTGATCCAGCTGGGGACTTCCCCCGTGCGACGCTGCACTGGCCAGGGAGACAAGTGTCCCCTGGGAAGGGTGGATGAAGCAGCCGAAATGGTGGGAGGAAGAAGGCGGCTGAAATAGCCTCTCCACAGGCTACTCTGGAGCAGCCCAAATTGCAGCCCTGCATGGCCCCTTTTCAGTGCATGACATTAGCCTGGTAATTTCCCTTCACTTTATTGGCTTAGCTTAATTAAAGTTCAGTTATCACTTTCCTTCCAATTAAAGATTTATTTTTACTACTGGAATAAATAAAATGATGGGGGCACTGGGAGCAAATGGAAATGGCAATGGGGAAGTTCCTTCTCAATTAAATTCTTTGGTTAAATTTTGTGTTCTGTAAAACAAATCAAGCTGGGGGTTGGTTCTGATTTGCAGCCACTGGATTTCCAATAAACTAGATCTTATTTTATCGTGCAAAAGAGACACATGGACAGAAAGTGGCCATGAAAAAGAAAGGCTTCTGTTAAATCGAATAACTAAGATTATGTGAGAACGAGATCTCTAAAAGCACAGTTACACAAGAAAGGAGTCTGCAACTTCTATGCCAACTTTATCAAGGCGCTCTAGCTCTCTCACAGTGTATAACCTATGTAAATGGCACCAATAAAAATATTCCAATTTCCATCTATATTTTGATTACCTTACAGTGAGTACAGAATATAATAAACTCCCAGTTCTATAATGAATTCAAATAAACAAACAACTACCCTAATCCCCAAGCAGGCCTTCCCTAAACGAAATTGAGAATAATTTGGGGATATAAAATCTCTTTGTGTTATTTGGAAATGCATGTTACATTAGCGTCATTTGGTTTTGCCGGTATTATATGTATGATATTGGTTCCTGGTGAATAGCTTAAAACAACAGTCAATTGGTAAGTAAGGGAGCGCAAGGTTTTTTTCCGTGCAAAGGAAGGAAGTAATTTGCATTTTTATCCCATTAATTTCTTCCCTTAAAATAGGTAAAAAGAAAAAGGAAATAGTTTCCTAGTCAAAATGTTTTTTGCCCAGTGGAGTTCTGGTAATAAAGAGTAAAAATGCACAAGATAATCGTTAACACTTTGCAGAAGCGCTGTCGGGGAGCTGGGGCTCTGCGCCGCTCCTCAGCGCACAAAGACCAGGAGCGGGCGATGCCGGGCTGGAGACACCTTCTCCTGCACATCCACGCGTGTCCTCAGCAGCCTTTATAGACTACCCAGTGTTTAAGAGGACAAATCGCAGCCTGGGAGGGTCTATTTACCTTGCATTAGCCGCCGAAAGCCTGTAGGGGGAGATTTCTTATTACTCTTTAAAGTAAGTGAGGCGGGAGAAGGGTTGTAATGCTTATGGGTATTATTTCTTGCTGGAGGTTTCCCTTCTTTAAAGGCTTTAAATTAGATGAAAAGACCAGATGCTACTGCAATATTAAATCTAAATAGATTTTTTTTATATATCTAATACTTAGTATAAAGACATAATATTAAGTTCTCATCTAAATTAGTAAATAGAATTGTTTAGGAGTGAGGTACTTATGATGATTTCCAGTCTTTAAACCTTGCAGGGTGGGAGACCAGAGCCCCCTCTCTGATGTGTCCCTGCGTGGCCCGAAGCAGCAGCCGGTCCTTGGGCGTTGGGCGTTGGGATCGTGGTCCTCAAACGGCACGTGCTGGTGGAATCCAGCCCCTTGGAGAGACGGGGGCAGGAGGTGAAGGGCAGGATTCCACTGGGGGTGCACCCTCTTCCACCACCCAGACGGGTTGGGTGACCTCCCTGGGCGGGTGCTGGCACTGCACAAATGCCCCGGGGCCCAATCTGCCAACCCAGCGATTAAGAGTATTTGGGAAAGAAAGTAGCAAAATGCAACATTTTGCACGCTGGATGGAGCACCAGCCTAGGGAGGAGGCTGATGGAGGCTCTGCCTGCTTTTGTGCCCCTGACGGGTGTCATGCCCACCGGGGTCAGCCCCGTCCCCTCCCCGAGGACACCCTGCCTGGCTGCGTGGACCAGACCTGCCCAAGCCCGTGCCGGGGCTGCCAAGGCATTTCTCCCCCTGCCAAGCTCTGCTTTTGTCTGTGACACTTCAAGAAATACCCCGTGTTCTCCAAGGCACTTATTTGTGCAGCTTAACCTGACAGAGGAGGTGATTTTATAGCATTTTAGAGTCAATTTTGTTTTAAAGTGACACCCGGTAGTGGTGATTGAGTATTTTTCACTGGAAACCCGAGAAGAAAAACACCGTAGATCAGGGCACTTTTTATATATGAAATGTATAGATTTCACCTATTTTGTCAATAACTTGTATTTTTCTACATGTGACAAAGCCCTGAGTTTGCAGACGCTCGTGTACAAGTTTAACGTCACATGTATGACGAGTCCTCGCATAGCAATGAGATTAGAAACCCTGTTATTAGCGGAAATCAGGAGCTAAAAAACCCAAACAGCCCTTTCACACATTTATCCGTTACACAGTCCCTGTCTCAGGTATTTGTGCACCGAGGGAGTGAGACTGGAAATAAAACAGCATCTCTAAGAAATTTGCAATTTATTTTTTTAAGCAGTGAGGAGCAGCTTAGTTACACTGTCTCTACTTCATGGAACAAGAAACCAAACACTGTAAGTGGAAAGGCAAACAATTGCTTTGCTCATGAGAACTTTCAAAATAACACCTTTCAACGCAAGAAATGCTGCTTTTTAACCCACCGACGGCTGCAGGCATCGCAACGCCCTGTGCCAGCCTAAACTTCTGAATTCAGGAAGTCCCAGGTTTTTCCACTTGATGGGGAAAAATATCCAGAGCCTGTAAAACCTGACTCTGCATCATGTAAGGGGGCAGTGAATTCTTCAGATTTAAATACTTTTTATATGTCTTTGTGTTATAAAGCTGCTTTGGACCTGGTCCTCAGTGCCACCCCAGTGACACAATGTGCTGGAAAGCACAATGTGCTCCGTGGAAACGCTGGGGACTGAGCAGTCTGGTGACACTGGATGGTTTTTTGCAGCTCTCAGCAGAGGGCAAATTTGTGGGTAAATGTGTGTGTGGATGCAGGGAGAGCCTGCTAAGCTGTCAGGGGAGAGGCATCCTCCAGGACGCTGAAGATAAGTTACAGCAGTCTCTGGGTTAAGGATCTAGTAAATAAGGAGCTGTGTGAGTAGAGCAAATGGTACAATCCTCCACCGCCAGCATTTCATCGTACAGCTAGAAGGCTTCGTGGTGGGACAGATCCATTGTACAGCTAGAAGTCTTTGTGGTGGAACTGATCCATCGTTCAGCTAGAAGGCTTTGTGGTGGGACTGATCCACTGTACCTCTAGAAGGCTTTATGGTGTGACTGATCCATCGTACAGCTAGAAGGCTTTGTGGTGGGATTGATCCATCGTGCAGCTAGAAGGTTTTGTGATGGGACTGATCCATCATACAGCTAGAAGGCTTTGTGGTAGGACTGATCCATCGTACAGCTAGAAGGCTTTGTGGTGGGATTGATCCGTTGTAGAGCTAGAAGGCTTTGTGGTGGGATTGATCATGCTGGAGCTGAGTGCTCGCTCTGGGAGCAGGGGGTACATGGAGAGGAGCAGGACAGTTTGCACCTCGCTTGGTGATCGCAGGTCGGATCCCAAATGGATCCTGCAGGGATCGTGGGAACACCCAGAAGGTTTCATTTTGCACGGCAGTCTTGTGCAGTGAGTTCTTATGACGAGGAAAAATTCCTGGAGCAGTTTTGCCTTGTTGTGACGGCAGCAGCACTGCTCCGGGCTCGTCCTGCCGACGGGGAGGTGGGCTCTCACGGAGCTATTAGCGTGCTGCGTCGATGGCAAGTGCATTGACCAAGCGGCTTCATCATCGCCACTGCAAGCTATTACTAAAAATTCTTTAAGCAGGCCTCCCTACAATAGAATATACTGTCAATTAAGGGGCTATTCCTCTGCATAGCCATTTTCTGAGTTCAATAACCCTTTCTAATTAAGTATTTACTAGATTCCACTATTAAGCCACTATTAAGCATTTTAAAAACCTTTATTTATTATGTATTAATCAATAGTCCTTTCAGAGTATTGGATAAGTAGATGAAGTTATTATAGGTACTTTTGTTTTAATACTTTTAATACTGCTGAAAAATAGGAAAATTACTCAAGGAAATGCTGGTAATATTAAAAGTCTGGTAAATCCAAGTGAGAAATGCAGGATGAGAACTAAATGCACGTATCAACACCCAGTGTTAATGCACACGTGCCAGCGTATTCATCTTTCCCCTCCTCCCTTTCTTGAGGTGAGAGAAACGAGGGTCAGGTCTCACTCCTGATACTCAGGATGAAGTTGGGATTCCACTCCTTGCACGAGCGCCTATCCTCCTTCCCAATTTCTCTTTCAGCCCCATACAGATCCGGGTGAATAATAATTTCATCTACAGGAACATCACTTTGTTTGCCATTAATTTGATAAAGATTTCCCCACCATCGCAATATGTGAATATGTTTACATAAGGAAACAGCAGTGAATCCAGCAGCCTAATCGGAATCCACAAAGGAACTCTGAAGTGCTTACAATCCTCTGCTCCCTTTTGGATTTCTCCCAATACCTTCACTTAATGATCACAACTCAAAAATGCTCGCATTGAACCAAATGTCTTAGACTAATTATGTGTTAGTATCTGATAACATTTTGCCACAAAAATGTTTGTTTGAATGTATCTTATCAAAGTAATGTTTGTGCCCAGGATTAGCCACTGCTTGGCTAAAGATTTATGTAATCAGCTTATTTTAAGATTAATTCATGAAAAAAAATACAAATACCTATTACCACTTAATTTGTATAATAGATATTTACTATATTTTAACAGTGCAATTAAAAATTAATATGGACTGTAAAACCATAAGGTCATGTAAACACTCCACTATTTATTTGGTAGTTCACTTATCTTTTATCCCAAGATGTGATTATGCAGCCCAGACCTTTCAGGTTTGCAGCATAGAGAAAGGTCACAAGTGAAATGAGATGAATATTCTCAACTCACTCCCAAGCAGACATGTACACAGCAACGCACTGTCTCCGCTCATTCATCACTCTCTGGCTTGAGAGGTGGCAGAGGTTTTGGAGCATGGAGGTGGATTGATGGAGCCCAAGAGGTGAATTGTCCCTCGGGTGGGAAGCTAAAGCTACTGAAAGAGCAGTCGGATAAAACCGTCTGTTGCCCCAGTCCTTTCTTTAGTTCGGGCTCTACTTTGTGAGCAGACAGGGCTTTTTATGTGTTTGATCGTCAGGGTTTGGCCTTGACTATGGGGTTAAAAAGTCGGCAGCTTCAAAGTCGGCTGTATTAGTTTTCTTTATGCACATTCGAGCTTTCCGAAAGTTTCTATTCAGATTATGTCCTTAATTAGCTCTTCTTTTTCTTACGTGTTTTTTCTCTGTCCACCCGTGTTCAGGCTTGCGGTGTGCCTCAGAAGCCTGATGTGTTATTGCAGGCATCGGAAAACAGCTCTTGCTGTAAGCTGCCTTCCCAGTGTCCCTCTTCAAAGGATTACCACCGCTGCGCGATCTCCCCAGGGATCACCCTGCAAGGGGCAGGAAGACGGGAATGGCTGAAAACTCTGCTCTCTTCACTTTGGTCCGGTTCCAACTCCCAGTGAAGTTGATGGCAAAACCATTACTGGGACCCTATCAGCACCCAGTGTTTGATATTCATCCAAAGAGCTTTACCCTTAAGATATGCAAAACTAGACTCAAAATCTCCTAGGAATAAATGTTAGGCAGATTTTTGGTAGCTTTAGCACGCCTGTGCACTAAAAATAACAACAGACTAATTTCTCTTTCAATATTTTTGCACCTTAGTGTCAGTCTGAGGTTAAATCTACAAGGGCACAGGCCTTCAAAGTTAGACACAATTTGTAAATGAGATTTTGGGTTTTGCTGTTTTCTTCAAACAAATTTATGGTTCAAGATTAATTTTAATCCAAACAAAACTATTTCCTCCTTGGAAGGTTCCCAAATATCAAATTCAAGCTGATCTAAAACTGCAGTTACTCACCTGAATTTCTGAACTCAAGAATTTAAATCCAGGAGAAAAACCTAAGGAATTCTCTCCTGCTGGCTTTATTAGCATTTCAGAAGGAGGTCCTAGGTCCTCTATAGGCATAGTCCATATCATCATTTAATAATTCAGGCTTGGCTAGCAAAGCATGGATGTGTCATAGCTAAAAGTCCAGTAAAAGACACATCCATATGTTCAAGGTACATCTTGAAGGAAGGATTCCCAGAGTGTCTTTTTCAGAGACACACAGGTCAGCACTAAAGAGCTGCTCCTGCCATTGCAGCCCTGATAGCTGAATGTGCCACTAATAACAGAGCCCATGGTAATATCTGACATGCAAAATTTGCAGGTCCTTGCCTATCACTTGGCTTAGCAAATATCCGGCGTTTATCAATTACTTATCAATTTTTGGCATATCAAGCCAATTAAACACACTTGCTGTTCCAATGCCACTTTCCCAGCAGTTGGGCAACAAGCAAATTGTTATTCCATAATGATTTCAAAGTTTTAAAATCTTTATTTCCAAATTACTACGTCCAGGTTAAGTTGGTTTGAAAGACTTCAGTATTTGTTAGCTGAGAAACAATACTGTTGTTCTTTATCTTTACTGGGATGGAGCTGGCACCACCCGTAAGGTCTGCTTTGGCTGGGGGTTCTGGGCGCACTGTTACACAGCAGAAAAACACTCCTGTTCTACCAGACTTGATAAAAATAAAAGCCTGTGAATGCTATCCACACAACAGCAAACAAACGCGCTTCCTTGACACTGACTATGGTAAAATATAATCATAGTTATTCTGGAAAGCTCTGACAGACTATCTGGCAACTTTGAACTGTCTATATAAATCATTAGATTGCAAAACATTTCTGAGGGAAAAACAAATTAAAAGGTCAAGTCTTTAACACACAAACATGCTAAAACCTCCACAATATTAATTATTTTCAGTGTAATGTAATACTAACCATTGCATATAGTTCTGTCACAGAAGAGGAAGAATTTAATTGTGTCAGTGTGATTGTCCTGGGAATTGGGGAGCCTGCCGTAGGTAGGGAGCTTGATTTCAGCCCGCAAACGCATTAGCAGCCTGTATTGAAAAGGCATTTCCATTCCTCGTGCCTGTGCCATTGAAAAGCAGAGGTGTCTACCTCCTGCAAGCGCCTAAACAAAGAGGTATTATCTTCTCTTGAGTAGATAGCAAGAACAAAAAAAAATAAAAAAAAATAAAAAAATAATATGAACTCCCTACCATAAGCTAAGTAAGAAATGTGGAAATAATGAGATGACCAACCTTTAATGTTTCCTACTTAATGATAGCTCGGGTGGTTGCAGACTAATTTGGCATCACAATTGCTGTCACCCCTACGCTTGTCAAGGGGGAGCTTTAAGACCTCTTCGGACCTAAGGACACAGAAGGCAAAATTTTATGTCCCGTTCCACTGTCAGCGTACACTTGTGGGATGTTCTCATATTCAGCTGGGCTTTATTTTTGTTCTTGTCCTGCAGTGAAGAAAAGTGGTCCCAAAGTGTGGTAGTTTTCTGTTCACTTTGGCATTTTGTTTGGTTTAGGTTTTTGTTTAGTTGAACTCTACATAGCAAGGAAGAAATACTGGTTTGTCATTGATATTTTCCTTTAGATTTGTGTCGTTATAACACAAAATTATGAGGACCATGTAGCAGTTTCAGGTTAATTTGTAGCTATATTTCCTGGCTTATTTCATTGCATTATTAAAACATTTAGTACCGTATGTGTCATTAATATTCCAAAAAGTAATTAGCATATTTAATCAAAAACAATTAGGAGCAAACGTTGCTTCCCTTTTTAAGTGATAAAATATTTATGGCTGGAATAAACAAATGGAAAACCAAAAAGCACTTTGAGGGGTTGATTTCATGCACGGAAAACAAAACAAAAAAACCCACCCCAAATCCAAGAGGAGAAGACGCCTTCCAGCCTCCAGCCTTTCCCTGGTGGGTTTCTGCCTTTTCTTCCTCTTGAGAACGTCAATCATCATGTTACTGTTTTAAAACAAGCAAGTTTTGTTCCAGTTTCCCTGTATTTTAGAAAAAGAAGATAGGAGAATTAGGCAAAATTGTGTAAAACCCACTTTGGAGCCAGCTTTGTGTAGACCTTTCCTATGAGACACAGCCACGGTGGTCATTGGTTTGAGGGTCTTGATACCAGGAACAGGCCTGAGAGAGGGAAAAGTCAAACAGATGATTGATCCTGTTGGAGTCATGCTTCAACAAGTTCATCGTTTTATGTGAAATGGAGGGCAAGGAAAATAAGACAGTACAAAAGATCTCCCTCTCTTTCCATTGGGCTTTTAGAGGTTACATTGAAAGAAGCCATGTAACTCTACATTGCAATAGGTTTTTGACAGTTGTAAATATTTGACCAGAACTTCAAAATAAGATTAGCCAGTTGCCTTTATGACGTCCTGGCCACTTCCTCCAGCATTGCCTTTGCCTAATTGCATCCTTCAATCAGCTGTGTTGACGCAGCAGTTAATATTCAGGGGGACATTAAGCCTACCAGCTTCTCCAGCCACACCACCTACCAAATGGATGATATTATTTTGATTACCATTGCACTAATCCTCTGTTATTGGGTTACCTTTTTTAATTTGTTAGTGGGACAAACACTTTTCCAAGTGCTTAGTAAGTTGTTTCGTGCTCAGTCACTAGGATATCAACAGGGACTTCATGCGGAGTTTCCTGGTTGCTCTATTCTTTTATCTTGAAGAACAAGAAACTCAACGACGAGACACAAATCCTTCATTTTCCGCTTTGCAGAGGAATACGTTGTTCACAGTGATTTGAAAAGAAACCAAAACGCCAGCCTGGCCAGGGTGGATCGGGCGCCACTGGGATGGAGCGAGCTGGAAAGCGGCTCCCGCGCAGGTTTATAAATAGGCTGTGTTTCTCATCCTGAAACATTGCTCCACTTTGCCGGTTGTACTGTAAATTAGCATGCTCCTCTTTTAACACAGTCAAAAGAAACAAAATACATATGTAACACTGCTGCCTTGAACACGTGAGGGGAGGAAAAAAAAAAAAAAACTTCTGAAATGCGGAAAACATTTGTTCAAGTCTCCAAGGAAAATGAAGTCAAACCAAACAAGCATATAATATAGATGTACGCCTCATGGGCAAAGTTACCTCTAAGCCCATATGTTTTAACAAATTAAGAGGTAAATAATTTGCTGAAGGTACAGTTCAGCCACGTCAGAACACCTCTGGAAATGAGATATCTCTGCGTTTCAAGTGGTGTTTCTTATTAAAAGATTTATTTATCTACTTTTTAGAAAAAAAAACCAAAAACAACCCACCACAAAACAACAAAACAAAACCCACCTTGTTTTGTCTCAAGGAATGCTACTGTAAGTAACTATTAACCCTTCAGGGCCTCCACAAATGATGTGGTCATTTGAAGTCTAGCCTGCTTTGCTGCTCTTGTATCTGCAAGCGGCTGAGAGAGATTGATAAAATTCAGGTTTTGAATAGGGTAAAGCCACCGGGGACTTCCTTGGGAATGAAAAGAGACACAGAAAGGTTACTACATGTATCCTGGAGTCTGGTACATAATTCTACCATTAAAACCTTAATTTATGAAAAAAATACTAGTGTGGTCCCCAAATGGTTAAATTCCACTCGAACTTTTCATTTTAGTTAGTCATGAATATATCTAACATACAGAGGCCATCAGCATCTCGCCACTAGAGACTATAAAGTCTACTTACATAGGGTTCCTGGGATTTTTCATGTTCTTATGGAAAATATCTCTGAAATCCCCGAGCTGAAAATTTTGATCTCATTTGTGGATGTGAGTGATGCTGAGAAAGGGTTGAAGAGTGAAGAGAACACTTTTCTCGCATAATTTCATTTGTCAGGAGAATCTTGCCGCTGACATTGGAAGAGTGATTTAATTGATTTTAATCATACACCTGAGATCGGGAAATTGAGCCCTCTGTCCTGAAAAATAATTCTAGGCTTCCATGAGAATGTCTAATTTGCAGCTAATAGTTTTTTTTCTTGAAGTTTTGTTATGAAGTTTAGAAAATACAGATCAAAGGCTCGCATGTAGAACTGCTTATTGCAGTCGGAGACGTCAAGCAAATCAGGCCGGTTGTGTTTGGATCTTTCAGCGGTGTTAAGATGCCCATCTGCCTGGCGTGTAACGAGGGGCCGCCGTGATTTTGGACAGGAAGAAAGAAAAAAAAAAGCTCTGACTAAAGACCACATTACGCCTTCAGAGAAGAGAGACTTTTCTATGCTGCGTACAGCCTGGAAGACTCGCAGAGCTGTGATACCTCACTACTGTTCATGTTTAATCCTGGAATTTAGCCTGTCATTGAGCATAATGTTTATAAATTGCTGATAGATGCCAAGGAGAGCCTTGTTGTGTGCCTCAGTATGCGCAATGATTTATTCTGAATAACTAATTCCTTTTTTATCTCCTGGTTCAAAATAAACAGCATTATTCAATTACAAATATTAATACTGAACATAAAAAAGAAGCCAAATAACTTTTTGGATTATGAAGAACCAGTGTGTCTTATGCTTTTTTGCACAGTAAAATCTCCATGATCTTTATTACCTCTATCAGCTGTTATTCAGAGGGGATTACAGTCAGGAAGGAGTTTCCCTTTCCCCAATGCTTTAACACTGCGGCAATACCGATATTGCTCCGCACATCTCGTGCTTGTTTGGGATGTAAAACTCAATAGTCACAACATTTTCTTTTCTGTAACAATCCTGAAAATTTGCATATAAGATTTATATTCAGAGAATTTTATATTCCCAAACTGTACCGAGAATCCTGTTAAATAACCGTTCATTTTTCAGTGCTCTCTCCTGTATGAAAACTAGAAAAAAAAATGGCATTATTGATTACATGGCCACTTCAAGCAGGTGGGAACCTGCCAGAGTAACTGGCAGAAGAAGTTTTGACGCAGGGATGGGTTTACTTTAAAGTGGGTGCTGCTCTGGGGCTGAGTCAAGGCAAATGCCAGTTTTTAGTTTGGCACTGAGGACTCGGAAATCTGTTTTAATCAGATGCTGATTTTACATGATAGCTGTAACTTGAAATCTCTTTTTTCTGTTGAAATCAAAATTATTGGGGCAAGCTTGGACTGGGTGATCTGAAAGACTCAGGCTTTGTTTTCTGAATTTAGTGATGTCTTGTCAAAACTCTAAACCCATTCAGAATTTGCCATCTTTCTTACTTTTTTGGCAGCAAAGACAGAAATGAAGGAGGCACCATAAGGAGCTGATAAGCATGTGATTAGTGTTATTTCTGTAGCAGTAAAAATATTTATAGTCAAGGCCTTGCACTAATAGAAATATCATCTCCTGTTGAGGCAGGGACAGTTTACATTTTGGCACGGCTGCTGAAGCACAAGAATACCTTTTTTGCCCATACCAGTGAGGATTTGGGATCCCCTCATCATCTAGGATAGGTTGGGATGGGTCCTGCTGATGCCAGTTTAACAGAGGTGCTGCCGTTTGCCGGAGCTTCGGGCTCCTTTGTAGAGGGTTTCTTCCTTCTGCAAGTGCCAGAAAACAGGGAATAAGTCTCCAAAAGAGCTGTTTGGTGGAGTGGAAATCTTCATACTGGGGCAAAAGATAGCAAAATAGAACCCAACATGGATGAACCTTGGCTTCGGGTGCTACGGCTGGGCATAGCTCCAGTCAACACAGGTCTGAAAATTTGCCCCAGCTGAAAATCCACTCTGGGTGTGAACTACCAAAATAAATCACTCTAAAGGGGCTGCGTATCCAAGTGATGGGTCCAGCACACTCTTTTCATCCCACTCTTTTGTATTCAATAGGATACAAGGCATTATTCTGCCAAACTGGTAAACGCAGGCTGCCGAAGCGGTTTTGGGGGAGGACAGCGAGATGAATACTGGCCGAACGTCTGCTTCGTGAGTTATCTTAAGCTCATGCAGCACGTGAATGTTTGCAGTCAGGAAATATATTTAGCAAGCAGGCCCCAAATGCTTGTATAATAATTAGTTAATGTTTGTAAAGCAGTTTGAAGGTAACCAGCGCTGTGTCAGTGTTAAGTGTTATTGTATAAAATGGTACGGCTCATTGTACTCTCTAGCCGTAGCAACCACAACAATCTTGATGATGCCTGTTAATTTTGCTGACTCTTTTATCATTACCCTCCATTGGTGATTAAGTGTCATTTGTCTTATAATTTTAATGTTATCTTTAACACACATAATAAAGTTTACATAATTATAGCCTATTAATATAATTTGCATGAATGTTACTGGCAAGGCGAAGAAAACGTTTCATCACCCAGCATGTACTTTGGCTTATTTAACCATTTCCTTTTAATTTTCATCAATAGATCAGCGCGCCTTATAAATGGAGATAACCTCAATAAATTCTCTTTTCAAGATTCTTATCTGTATTAAGTCTCTAAAGGTCTCGGTAGCAGGACTATGAAGTGCTGAAGGGGGAACGTTTCTGAATGTCTGCTATGGGAAGTTTTAAAAATTCACACTTTCTTCAGACAAGCATGGGTCTTCCTAATGAAACCTGGGAACAAGGTGCTCTCACGAAAGCTTTGAAAGTGTGTATGCACTGTACTTCATAGCTGAGCTATAACAAGACTTTAAATGAGTAAACAGTGTTTAGATTGAACATGAAAAGAGTCAGCATGAAAAGACAGGTTCAAAATATTACATGATGCTTTGCAAAAGTGTAAATGTGCCTGCCTTTATTTTTTTTTTTTTCTCTTGGTAAATGGCAAACGTTTACAACCCAACTAAAACAGTACCAAGAGAAATCCTGTGTTTGCTCTTTGGAAGATATTCAATAAATTATAGTGAGCTGCAAATGTCACTGGATTGGGAACTGTAAGAGCTTTACCTTTAAGTCTTTAAGTAAAGACTTGCAGCTGGTGCAGTGGCTAGGTAATCCCTAATGATAAGCTGCTTTTAATGTGGGGGTGAGGCAGTTTTCACACAGATATTACTGCATTAACCTTACTCTAGGTACGGTGCAGGTGTGCACAATATTGTGCTTTGCAGCCTTCCCTACTTTATTCTTCCAGTGTATCTGAAGCCTGCTTTAACAGATCCTCTTATACCATGGTGAAAAGATTGCAGTTCAAGCCTATTATCAACAAAAACCTGCCAAAAGGGCTACATTGTCAGACTTTATGATGGTACTAACTATTCTGTTGTTCTCTGGAGACCAAACTTAGACCATTAAATTCACTTCATTTGTGATTTCAGTGACCTGGGCTGCAGACATAGGTCTTTTGATGTAAAATGCTAGTACAAGAATCAATGGTACCATCTAGTTCTCCTTAAAGTATATCATAAAAGCGTAATGGTACTCTTCTAAACAAAAGGTGGCACTACTCTTGTATAATACAATTATACGAGGATGAGGTTTTCAGCAGAGTTTATTTGATATTATGATGTGCAAAGACTTTACACATTGAAATAAACTGCGTAGCTGAGTTCACTCCATTATTTTCAATAGACTGACTATATTGTCTGCACTGGAATATAGATAATTTTCATACAGTGGGGAGCTATTTTCATATCCTCTCCATGAAACAGATGAGATTATAAACAGGCTGGGATTACTCAAAAACCAACACAAGCCATGTCTACAGACCCATTTAAGACAAAGGCTGCCTCTGAAATGGTCTCCTTTGATGGGGAGGCTCCCAGGACTTGCTCCGTTTATTTGACAGATGACAGCTATTTATAGTAAATGTGTAACATTTTTGAAAATTAAAATTTTACTAGTGGAATTTAGGGGGTATTTTCCACTCGAGGGACTAACATTTCTGTTGAAAGACCTTTTTTATACAGGCACCATCTTCAGCGATAAACCTATTTGTAAACAAACCCATTGCGATAGCTCATTGTCAAACAGTGAACAGGTTTACAATTAATGAAATTGCTGCAACAAAATAAATGGAGAGTTGCTACGGCTGCCGGTATGTTTGTGTTGCTGCACAAGTGAGGAGACACTGCTTCTACCATAGACTTCACACCGGGAGCTTTCTGCAGCAAACCAGGGTTGAAAATAAACCCCCACCACCTTCCAAGCCAAAGGTAATGCAAACTCAGGTGTGCGCCTTTGCCATTGGTTCGCAACGCAACCAAAATGCTCACAAACAAAAAACCCACAGGATTGCCCAAAAAAATCGCAGATCAGAGTGTTCTCCTCCCTCTTCCTTTTTGAACCGCTTTCCCATTTCAGACATAGGAGAGAAGTTGCAGGGGGCGAGCTCTGAGGTGGGGCGAGGTGAGGGTGATGTGGTGTCTGATCATGACTTTTGTGCTCTTTGCTGGGACTGGGAGACTTCAACGAGTCGTCTGGATGGTTACTGCCAGCTCCAAGAGGACACTGGGAGGACGCCCATGCATGATGTCAAGAGTAAGATATGCCACACACATTCAGCATCATACTAAGGGGACCGGGGGTGGGAAGAGCGGAGGTGTGTGCTGAGGACATCCCAGTGACTGGGGGCTCGTCCACCACTGTTGGCATTGTGTTGCTCAGTGTGGATGTCTGCTATGGAGACGTGGCTCCTTCCCTCCTGCGGTGTGGCTCTGGGTTGGGATCTGGTTCAAAGGACCAGCATGCATTTCCATTTTTCCAAAATAATAATGACATAAATATATGTTCAAAACCCCAAACTCATGATACGAAAGTATAAAAGGTATTAATCTAGATAAACATCTTTAAAATCCCCTGAGGAAAGAGGCCAACTTCACTGTGTGCAGTGCCAAGGGATGAAACATTCGGGGACGGCTGTCAGTGCAGCACCCGCGTGGGCTGCTCGAACTGGGGCGGCACGCTGCTCCAGCAGACACCAAAGGGTAAAAGCCAGAGCCTGGATGAAGGGATGGAGTGTAGTATCAGCAAGTTTGCTGATGACACAAAGCTGGGAGGGGTGGCTGACACCCTGGAATGCTGAGCTGCCATTCAGAGTGACCTGGACAGGCTGCAGTGTTGGGCAAAGATAAACCATATGAAGTTCAACAAAACTAAGTTTAGGGTCCCTCGCTTGCAGAGGAATAACCCCAGGCATCAGTACAGGTTAGGGGTGAGCTGCTGGAAAGCAGCTCTGCAGGGAGGGACCTGGGAGTCTTGGTGAACAACAGGATCACCATGAGCCAGCAATGTGCCCTTGCGGCCAAGAAGACCAATGGCACCCTGGGGTGCATCAAGAGGAGTGTGGCCAGCAGGTGGAGGGAGGTCATCTTCCCCCTCTACTCTGCCCTGGGGAGGCCACATCTGGAGTACTGAGTCCAGTTCTGGGCTCCCCAGTTTAAGAAGGACAGGGAACTGCTGGAGAGGGGACAGCAAAGGGCCACGAAGATGATTAGGGAGCTGGAGCATCTTTCTCATGAGGAGAGGCTGAGGGACTTAGGTCTTTTTAGTCTAGAGAAGAGAAGGGTGAGGGGGGATCTCATCAATGTCTACAAATCCTTAAAGGGAGGGTGCCGGGAGGAGGGGGCCAGGCTTCTTTCAGTAGTACCCAGTGACAGGACAAGGGGCAATGGATATAAAATGGAGTATAGGAAGTTCCATCTGAACATGAGGAGAAACTTCTTTCCTTTGAGGGTGGCAGAGCCCTGGCACAGGCTGCCCAGAGAGGTGGTAGAGTCTCGGACTATGGAGACATTCCAAACCCACCTGGACTCCATCCTGTGCAATCTGCTCTAGATGGACCTGCTCTGGCAGAAGTGTTGGACCAGATAGTCTGTAGACCCTTCCAACCCTTAACATTCTGTGATTCTGTGATTCTGTGATCCAACATTATCCGAAGCACCACAGGAACCGGGTATGTACTCAAGCACCGTGTCTGCTATAGTATTGTTACCAAAAGCATGTGAGGGTCAAGAAGTGAATTCTTTCAAAATAAAATACTTACAGGGCCACTTGTTGGAGGTTTTGTTTGACAGATCGTCGGCGGTGTGCTGCTTGCCCTCCCAGCCTTGCTGTTATTGCTCCCCATAAATGGCCTAAAGGTGGTGCACATCCCACCGTCAAGGGTGAGGGATTTGCTCCGTTGGCATGTTTTCCTCAGTCTCAGTTCATTGCTCTCAATTTCTTCCTTAAACACACAAGTACAAACAGGCATCCACGTTGGAGAGGAATAGAGTTGTCTGAGGGGCAAATGCAGCTCTGATTAACCACTGAAATGCACCTGTGGTGACTTCATCCACTCCTTGGAGCTGGTCTCGGCTTCCCTTCCTCGCTGAAGCTGCAGCAGCATCGTGAGCTTTACCTCTCCTGGGGAGCCACTCAGTGCTACCGACCCTGCTCAGCTCCCACTGCCTGGCCTCGGTGGCATGGCTCGTTGCACGGCTCGTCACACGGACTTAAGGCCCGCAGCGGGGTAGAGGGGAACGCAATCCCCAAGAAAAGACATTGCTCATAGGGAAAACGGAGGGATCCTGCCTTTTCCCCAGCAGGTTGCTTTTTCCCTTTCTGCTCTTGTTCTCAAAGAAAACTTAAGTCCTTCCCGCAGAATAAAATGTTTCTCATCACACAAGTTACCTTTTATTTTTAGCTTTTCTAATTCTAACTTTCAAGAGTTTTCCCTCCTTTTCCCCCTTGCAGAGCCCTTTCGTCACCTCAAAAGCAGTAAGACAAATAAGACATTAATGTGAGTTGCTGCAGGAGGCAGGAGTGTTTGCTTATCAGTGCCATGGTATTAATGCAGGAAGACATTTCCTTACATTTTAGCTGCCTTGTCTTTTAATTTTTTTTTCATAAATAGAGGAAGTAGTAGTTTTTTGCCCATTGCTGGCTGTCCGGGTGCTCGACCCTGGAGACAGGAGGAAAGTGCGACCAAGGGGATGGGTGCCCGTGAGCAGTGACCAACCTTTCAGGTGGGTTGCATGGAAAAGATGGCAGAGATGAAATTAAAAGAAGAGCAATTTCATGCTAATTGTACTAGTTCGTTATGCAGGGCCTTGCCTTCTCCTAGTGTTATCTTACACCGTGTTCAGAGGAAAAAAGGACTAGGGAAGCAAATAGGTCATTCCACAGGGTGCTAATGCTGCAGCCAAAGTTGAGCAAGAGTAGCCTGTGTCTGGCCATTAGTGTAGGTTGCCTTATGAATGGTTTTAATTAGTTATGTCAGGGAGAGCTGGGAACCCAAAGGGCAGGCTCTTTGCTTCTTCCCCCATTGGGTGTTTGCTGTTTCTTTTTTTAATGTCTGCTTTTGATGAACTAAAGTCTTGCAACTAGACAAATGTTCTTAATTAAGCAGAAGCAGAAGCAGATAGTCCATGTATATTAGGAGTTTCCTCAAACATGACATTTGAAGGACATCGGGCTGCAAAAAACAATTTCATATGTCATCCAGTGTTCAATAGTGTACACATATACCATTTATTTTCAAATTCTAGATTTTTACATAGGCCTGAGCCTGCGTTCTTTATGCTTTCTAGGCTCTCTCCAAAATAATATGAAAATTATTTTAAAAAAAAGTAAAGTAAGAGTGGTTCCACCATCTAATTTTTTTGGTGGTCACCCTATGGAAGAAAGAAATAGGACATTTTTCATTACCAAAATTAAGTATTTTCAAATGGAGTGTAAAAACAAAGGCTAAATATCCCGACACTTGGATTTGAGTCTCTTTCCATCTGATTTTTCTTTGTAACTAATGCAAAAGCATTATGGGACCCTATACTGCTTTGGCCAAACCTTACCATAGCTTAGAAATAGGAAAATACGGGAACAAACAGGAGGGACTTTATATATATATATATGTGTGTGTATATATATATATAAAATGGAATTTTGATTGGTTTTTTTTTTGTTTTTTCACAGACCAATTTATTTCATGAAAGAGTTTTTCTCCAAATGCAAATTTTGAATAATTCTCATAAGAAATTTCATCTGTTAAGTTAGCAGGTCTGTGTGCCGGTTGCCTTGCTAATTTGAGACAAAAACCCCGGGCTGATCTGATCCAATACTGCGCAGGACCTCAAGAACGCAGACTCGGGCTCCCCGTGTCCTTAAGCTCACAGGTTTATTTTGCAGACGCCGGTGGCTGCGGCTGCAGGGGGGCTGCCTGTGGCTCGCTGGAGACCACACTGAACCTGCGGCAGCACGTGGCTCCGTGCCTCCCTCCTCCCTTCATCCCTGGACCACAAGAGCAGCCGGCTCCAGGCTCCATCCCTCTCCCCTTGGGCAAAGCTGGGGGAGGCAGCAGCCCCTGCTCGGGGGGCGCGG
The DNA here is from genome assembly GCA_013398295.1 of Chionis minor. Lineage (NCBI taxonomy): Eukaryota > Metazoa > Chordata > Aves > Charadriiformes > Chionidae > Chionis > Chionis minor. The sequence continues at coordinate 737,518 of VZSF01007525.1, read as the reverse complement.
GGATGACGACGCTCCCCATGCCAGGCGACCTGTTGAGGCTGCAAAATCGGGTGACAGGAGCTGAGTCTCCTCACAAAAATCCCTCTGAATTGCTCTTGGTTTGAACGCTGGCGTTCGTTCTTTTGGGAAAGTTTATGCTTTAGGCAGAGCTTTTCTACAAGCTTTTACACCATACGTGTATACATTATACCTCCAAATTGCCTCCAAGCTGACAGTCTTTCGGGTGTGTTAACTACTTTACTACCAAAGGGGCAGCCAGATTAATACATATTTTTAAACTGCCAGAGCAAAATATTGCAGAACGGTCTTTTCTGCAAATCTTTGACTTAGTGTTCAAATATGAAAACAAGCCCATCAGCAACAGCTCGAGTCCGTCAAAATACTGTAGTGCCTTGATTGATAAATACGGCATGTTTACACTGTGATGACTGCGTGCTATTTTCTGTCAGCGCTAATTTATCTGGAAGTCTTAACCTGTGTGTTATAAATTCAGTAGCATTTTATAATGAGGGCTGTTGAAATAAATCACTCCCTGAAAATAATATTCAAACAAGTCGTAAAGTCTTTCGCCGCGCCGATTCCGGCGTACGAATAGCTGTGACACCCAGACAGACAGACACATTAACCTCTTAGAAATCCAGAGAATCTAAGCCTTTTAACTGTTGCCGCGTGCAATTCTTCCATAAAAAGAGGCATATAGCATTAAAGCTCTCTATCACAAGTGGCTTTAATATTGAAAGCCTCCACCGCAGACAGCCGGAGAAAGGTGGAGTGGGGGGAAGAAGGAGGAGAACATCTACCCTGTATGTATTTATATTATTAGGCTCAGATTATTATTATTTTTACTGCAGGCTTCCCTTCTGTTTGCCAGGGAATGGGGTTTTGTCTCCAGCATTTCTCAGGGCACACGCACACGGACCTCGGTGGTACACAGGGCTCTATTAAGCCGCTGTTCAATAGTTTGGTGATATTCAGACAATATTGAAACATTCCCAAATGAACTTTGCAGGGAGACATTTTCATTCGCTGCCTCCCTCCTCATGCATATTAACAAATGGTATGCAAGGCCTCATTTAATTCACTGATTTTACATTCGGATCACTTTCTCTTTTACAGCTATTTTTACCGGGCTTCATTAATCTTTGTTGAATACAATGGCATACATCTTTAATGCGGCCGCTGTCAAGTCATATTTCAGTAAGAGCTGCAAACTGAATGACAGCAAGCAATATTAATAAATTTAACATAGACTATATCAATTTTTAACAGAATGAATGTGGAAAGCTAAATGTATTATTTTTCGTTTAAATCATAGGGTTTATCACCGGTTAAGTAGCAGCGATTTCGGGAAACTTGTGACGTGCCGTACAAATAGATTTACATCTCATTAATAAGTAAATTAGGCAAATGCCTTTCAAGTTCAGACAAGTACATAAGTGTAATCTCCATATTAAAGGAGTAGTCTTTGATAAACCACTGAGGAATTGCAGCAGCCAACTATGTGACATGTTGCCAGTGCCTGAACTCTTCCACATTCCCACCTTTAATTACACTGGTTCATTACTAAAGAGATAAGTGTCTCTCCAGTTAAGATTCTATAAATGAGCAGCATGCGGGATCCTCCCAAATCATTTTTGCAGAAACCATGAAAAGGTGGTAACAGTTATGAAAAAGCGAATTATCACCTGCTCTCTTTCTTCCTTCCCTGTAATAACATTAAAATATTAAGATGAATTCCTTTTAAATCTCGGAAAGAAATTGTCCATTAAGAGATGCTATTTTGTTTAAGAAAGAAAGAAACCTTAAAAAAAGAAAAGAGAAAGAAAAAAAGAAAAGAGAAAACTCTTCTGAATTTTTTTTAATTTCCCTTCATAAATCCCAACAGAGATAATTTGCTGTAAAATTTAAACCCAGTGAGAACTTGTCTGTCTGTGTTAAATAAAAAAGTTACGGTTGGTAGGAGACATGTTTTTGCAGTAGCTTTAGCGATTATAGGAAATTACATGCAAAGCCAGAGTTCTGATCCTAAGTTAATTTATAATTGGAAAAAACTTATTAATTAGCTATGTCATTCTAATTAAGAATTAGAGGAGTGTGCATTAGAAAGTCAGTCAATATCCAGCTGACAGAATTAAAAAAACCCACAGAAGTCTGCAAGCTCCGTAGCTCTGTCCACCGTCTCCCCTGTCATCTTTTTAAGGAATTTTCTGATGCCTAGCAGAAATTAGCCCGTTAAATACAGATATCAAAGGAAATAAATTGGGAATTTTGTCCTGCTGGAAAGGAACCGCCTAAACTGAGCTGGCAGAGGGGTTTTCCAGGGCACATTTTGCCCCTTTCCTGAAACGCAGCTCGAGCCCGGAGGGCCCCGTCCTCCTGCAGCCAGGGAAAGCAGTCCTGGCATCCCTGCAGCGGTACCCACCGGTGCACACTTTCTGATACCCAGGCAATCGATCTTGCTACAAAAAAACCCAAAAATATTGGTGAATAAAGACAAAGGAACTAACTCTGAGGCCTTGCCATGATCACATGGGGAAGGACTATAAATTGTGCCAATACAGTTATGTATAAACTGTGCGGGGACGTGTACTTTTGCCTACGTATATATATATATATATTTTCCATTATGCCAGTCTCCATCCTCTAGGTGCATCCACCCTTTAAGCCCTTTTTCTGAGATTATTATAATTCTTTCCTTAAGAAACACCCCACGTGTAAATATTTTTTGTTAATGTTTTTCTCTCTCCAGCGTGCTAGAATTGCAAAGAGCTTTTTAATATAAAATTAGACAGAAAGTTTGGACCTCTTTGTAATTAAAATTAATATTCATGTTACTGATACAGACTTCGTAGGTCTAAAATATACTTTTATTTGTGCACATATTGAAAGAGAGGCAAACAGACTCCACCAAAAGTGAAAAACAGCCAGAATGGAAATGAAACCAGTTCTTCTTATTAAGAATTGGCAAGGCTGGAAATACAAAAGGAGAAGTAAAGCTATAAAAGCTAATGTCTCAGATAATTACACCCTCCAAAAAAATAAAATAAAATAAAATGATTAAAATAATCTGACCTAAGCCTTTCACATTTGTATGGACCATTTTCCATCTTGTGGTTTTGCTTTCAATTAGAGTAAGGGAAAAAAAAGCTAGAGTGCTCAGTGATGGAATTCAGTTTACTTATTTGAATACCAAAAGATGACCCACTCCTAATGGTAAAAAAAAATCTTTTGCATTAGCAAATTTCTATTCTGTATTTGTTTTGCTAGCACAACACAATATTCACTTAATATGCTACTAGTATCTTATCAAGTTAATGATCTGTTGTATGTATAGAGTAAGCTTGTTACTCATTTTAAATTAGATACAAAAGCACCACTGTATGGAAATTTGAATACTTGGGATTTTTATGAAATTATAGGACTTTCATGCTTTAACAGTCGATAGACAGCCTTAGCAAAATAGCAATAGTTAGCTTTGTTAATGTGACATTACAGATACAGATTCTGCTTAGCCTGATTTAATGAATCTAAAAATCAAATTGTTGTATAGAGCTCCTCTCCATTTTCAGGTCCTCTAGCTCAAAATGTAAAGATTAGTTTATGAAATGTATCCAAGGAGCTGGATTTCAAAGCAACTAGTATAGGGTACCCCTGCTTGGAATGAGCCAGCTCTTGCAGACTTCACTGGGTGTCCAAGTAGACTAATGCCAACTGCTCGCGACATTTGCTCCCAAGGCAAGTATTTGCATATTTTCAGAAAAAAAATATTTCCCAGGCAAAGTGCTTAAGCTCATGGAAAAAGGTAAATATGAGTAGAGTTAACTCCTACAGTCATTTAACACCCTTTAGCAGGCCTATAGCTTATACTAGCCCTTGCTGCAGTTCTTCTGAGAGCCTCCTACATATGCATGGCACACACCGACACCTAATTAATGGTAGTCTAGAGCCTAAAGATGTAGTATTTCTTAGCAGTTTAGAAATAGTAGGCAGATGCAGGAAATACGGTGTCACGCTTCTCATAAGAATTCTCCTCTGTGCAATTTGTTCACTTTATCCTGGTCAAAAAGGAGAGCAGTATGTTCAACTTAGGGGAGCACTCAGGCTTCGCACGCTTGGAGCCCAGCTGTGCCCATCACGTGTAAGTCAGCGAGCGGCACCCGCCCGCTCCACCTTGCCAGGCACTGCTGCCCCGCTGAGAACATCACAGAATCACAGAATCATAGAAAAACCTCGGTTTGAAGAGACCTTTAAGATCATCGAGTCCAATCATCAACCTAACGCTGCCAAAACCGCCACTAAACCACGTCCCTCAGCACCACATCTACCCAGCTTTTAAATGCTTCCAACCATGGAAATTCCACCACTTCCCTGGGCTTCATGAACCTCCAGGAGCTTTGCAGGTGACGTCTGAGCCCCAGTAGAATAGGAATAAAAACATCCCTCTGGTGTCCCCAGGACCTCACATGGTGCGAGGAAGGTCAGACCCTTGGATCTTTGCCGACAATTTTGCCAGAGCAAGGTGAAGTGGGCTTGGGTCCACATCAACCCAAAACAGAAGTGCTTCACCAGCGCAGCTTCTGTGCTTTTACTCCGGACCATTTGATGAGAAAATCAGTACTGTTAGATCAAATCCAGATCAATATTTTTGTAATCTGTCCTATCTATGCATATTCACATTTCAGCCACCTACTTGCTCTTTGCTTGCGGCTCCAGCGTAAACGAGACTCAGCTGACTTTCCTCTCGGGTCTCCTCCATTGATGTGACCTCACGTGCCCAGGAAGCAGTGTCCCTCCTGGCACAGCCACCACTGCCCTGGAGCAAGACTTTAAGCCCATCTGTTTACTCTAACTGTGGTATTTGGCGTTGACTTCAGGAGGTGCTACGGATCTCTCCCACATGCCGGGCGTGCGGACAGCAGGGGTGGTGGAGAAAATGTCAAGACAGCAACACGTGATGATGGCCTGGGCTCCAGGAGGAAGGTTTGGAACACTCTGGAGGGCCCTTTCTCAGGCTGCAGTGCCACACTTGGTAGCTCTGCAGTGGCAGTGGCATGTTTTGGGGGTCCCCACTCTCTCTTTTCATGTGTGGGTAAAAGAAAGCCACTGCCTGGCATCACCCGCTGGGGACATGGAGAGATGCTGCTGGTCTGGACAGAAGTAAAGGTTTGTGAACGATCGTGTTTGCAGCCATCTCAGGGAAAAAAGATCCCCCTCATCTCCTTTTTCATCATTAACAGATGCTTTATGCACAGTTTCAAAAGACTGGCTAGGGATTACTCCATCTTCTTCTCAGCCAGGCTGAAGTTTAGATGTGCGGCTATTTGAGGGAGGAAAAAAAGGAGAAAACACCAAGGTTTTCTCTGAGTGACTATCCAAGAACGGGTGTAAGTTTCTGTGTTTGCTGAAGAAGTTTTCTTCTTCAAAACTTCGCTGTTAAGGGAGGTACAGGGTGTTTTGCAGGTGCTGAACACCCCGTGCTGCCTCGTGGTTCTGCATCAGGCACGTGTTTGCATTGTGTCTCACCGATCCCTGCAAACGGGACTCACCAACACCAATTAATTACACCCTTTCATTACACAGATGAACTAGACTTGCCCCAATCAATAGTGCTAATGAAATGCCATTTACTCAAAAGTCACCCTTTAAGCCAAGCGCGCTGGTGATGCTGGGCCAGGCTCCTGCTGTTGGGGCACGTCGAGGCACCAAACTCGCCGTGTGCCTCTGTGGGTGATGATGGAGCCATGGGTCAGCCGGCACCACGGCGGGGACGGGCAGGACATCGCCGGATAGGCAGAGCATCGCCAAATGGGCAGAGCATTGCTGGATGGACGAGCAGAGCATCACCAGATGGACAGAGCATCAAAGTAGGGGAGAAGCATCACCGGATGGACAGAACATCGTTGGACGGACAGAACATCGCCGGACAGACAGAGCATCACTGGATGGGCAGAGCATTACTGGATGGACAGAACATTGCTGGATGGACAAGCAGAGCATCAACAGATGGATGGAGCATCACCAGATGGACAGAGCATCAACGTATGGGCGGAGCATCGTTGGATGGACAGAGCATCGTTGGGCGGACAGAGCATCATCGGACAGGTAGAGCATCTCCGGACAGACAGAGCATCGCCAGACAGACAGAGAGAGCATCACCGGACAGGCAGAGCATCGCCGCGTGGCCACCACCACAATGCTGCAAAAGAGCAAACTTTGGCTGTGCTCCCTTTTCAAAATGCAACTATGTAAAGGTCACAGAGGAGGAGATGAAGCTAGGAGTTGTAATAAGGAAGGAGAAATAAAAAATAATGACAGAAATAAATTGTCATAAGAGGGGATACAGTTATGATTTATTGTGATATTCTACAAATTTGGAGGTGATTAAAAGCCACCTAAAATTCACATTAACAAGTCACATAAAAATGGAATTAAACTAGTGGGCATAATGTGGCAGGGTATAAAGAAAAATCATGACAGAAATAAATTGACAGAAGAATGATACTATTCAAGTTTTACTCTGTCGCGTCACACTGACAGGAGACTAGTATTTTAATTTCAGAGTTGTGGTTGAGTTTTTGGAGTTCATTAAAGGCCCACATTAAGAATCTCATAAAAGTGAGAAGAAATTAGTGACCATAATGTGGCAGAGGAAATAAAGAAACAATAATGACAGAAATAAATTGACAGAAGAATGATACTATTCAAGTTTTACTCTGTCGCGTCACACTGACAGGAGACTAGTATTTTAATTTCAGAGTTGTGGTTGAGTTTTTGGAGTTCATTAAAGGCCCACATTAAGAATCTCATAAAAGTGAGAAGAAATTAGTGACCATAATGTGGCAGAGGAAATAAAGAAACAATAATGACAGAAATAAATTGACAGAAGAATGATACTATTCAAGTTTTACTCTGTCGCGTCACACTGACAGGAGACTAGTATTTTAATTTCAGAGTTGTGGTTGAGTTTTTGGAGTTCATTAAAGGCCCACATTAAGAATCTCATAAAAGTGAGAAGAAATTAGTGACCATAATGTGGCAGAGGAAATAAAGAAACAATAATGACAGAAATAAATTGACAGAAGAATGATACACTTAATGTTTCACTCTGACACCCTCTATTAATAGGCCGCTGCAAGCTGGAGCAAATGTCATTCATATTTTAGCCAAAGTATACCACTAATTAGGCCGGCTTTCTGCACTGGAATTAAATTTGAGATCCCTCACCTTTAGAGTGGGATCATTTGAATTCGAAAGAAAAGAGCTGGTGACAGAAAAAAAAACTTTCTGCTCGGGCTCTTCTAATGAGATAAAATTCCCCCTTCTCCCCATTTCCTAGCTATAATTGCTGATTATGTTGTTACACAGGAGCGGCTCTCCGCTCTCTCCTCCCCATCATTATGATTTAGTCTGGCATATCGGGGTGCTTCAAACACGGACTGAAGTGGTTTGAGTCTAATTTAGCACTCATTTAGGCCGCAGGTACCGACGAAGGTAAACACCGCATTGTTATAATTAATTACCCCTTAGGCCTAGCCAGGCCAGCTCTGTTTCAGCTGACCCTTATAATAATAAGGCTTAGGGGCATATTGTATTTCTTTTGACAGATTAATTAGAAATTCAGCCGTGGAGGTACAAAGCAACTCTGTCATGAATATTTAAATGGACTGACACAAAAAATCATGAAAGGGCTGCTGAACTACATGACAGACAGGGGATATTAGCCAAGTGATTCTAATCAATAATCTCTTGATCTCTTACATATTAATACACTGCCTGCTGTTATTAAGCTCCATAATAAGGAAGGGGAGAGAAAGTTAGTGTAGCTCTGCTGTAGGGCTCGCCGGGCCCCCAGTGTATACACTAACTGACGGAGAAAATGCACAGAGGAGCCGAGCCTCAGCCTCTTCAATCTCATCCAATCTTAAGGAATGGCAGCTCTGAGCATCGCCGGCCGGATAATTATTGGCCCTGACAAGGTGAAGGCGTTTGCAGGCAAATGAGATGGGAAGTAGGATAAGTCCCCAGACCACCCAGCGCAGGGCATGCTCAAAACCAACCGCGCGCTACCGGGCGGGCTTGTATTTGCTTTAGCAGGGGAAATATGGGAATCACAGCGCTTTTGAGTCGTGTTGAAGGGTCAGTGACAGTCGAACACCGGGAGCTTGCTGTTACTGTTGTTAATGTTAACTTTAACACCAAGTCAACTGGATTTACCCCCGGTCCCTTTGCTCATCTCCTATAACATCAAGGCCACCGAGTGAATTAAGCAGCGTAGTAGAGCTGAATATCATCTAAATTCATTACAGCCGGTTCCTCCTGTAAATGGGGGAGGAAGCGACGCGCGTTGCTCTGGAAATGTGCCGCCGCCACATCACCAAAGACTTTCTTTGTGCTGCACAGGCTCGGGGTTGGGTAGAGAGTTAGCCGCAGCAACGCGCCGGCGCCGGATAAAGGGGGTTAGTGTAATGAGAACTGTAAGTATTCGCAGAGCTAACACGGTCTGTTATCTCCGAAAAACGATCCCTACCATGTGCTCGTGTAGTGCGAGAGAAAGGGCTCAGCTGGAAAGGGAACTGGACCGGCTCCAGTATCTGGCTAAACAACTTAAATAAAATAAAAAAAAAAAAAAAAAAAAAAAAAATAAAATAACAAAAANAAAAAGATTAAATGACGGGAGCAGGGAGTGATTATTAACATATTTAAATCGCATGCACACAATGTTCAGATGGGATTATAGGCACGGTGTCAGCCTTTTAAAAAATAGTTCGACAGCCAAAATACTAGATTTTTGGTTTGTTTCGCTTTGATTAAAAGGGAATGCCAAGGGTTGGTGCACGTCGAGGGTCCCCTGCGGCGCCTGTGGGCACAGCAGCCTGGCCGAGGCCAGGAGGAAACAATCTGCATTTCAGAGCTGGATTTGCCTCATCACAGAAAACCCCACAAAGGCTGCAGGACTCGCAGTGAATTTGCCTAATTTCTGTGGGACAGCCCAGCAGAGGAGAGGGTTGGAGGACATAGCTCTGTATACAGAACCCAGTTGACACCACCCAACTCCCATGACCCTAATGTCCCACTTCTAACAAGTCCAGACTGGAACTGGCAGTGATACCACAAGCCCCTAATAACTCACCCCACACTTCTACCGTTATTTTGTTCTGATCGGGTGTCTCTGAGCGATCTACAAGAAAAGGAAAAAAAACAGGTTGAAGGGAAAACCCAGTTGGAGCAGTCTAACGAGCAACCCCAAAAGGTCTAAGCCCCCAGTGCTGCCAGAAGACGACTTTGGCAAGCTGTGAAACCACTCCTGGTCAGGTAGGAACCCTCCTGGAACTGGGGGCAGCCCCGTGAGAGTGTCCCGAGTCTCACCGCTGCTCGCCTCTCCTGCAGGGGCTGCCAAAGGGATGGAAAATGTTTGCAGGAGGACAGGGTTCAGATTCGGGGTAGAAGGGAATTGTGCCCAGCTGTCTAGCACGCGGTGACAAGATGTTATTTCATGTTGTGATTGCACGTTGAACGGTTTCCTAAACTCCGTTTCAAAAATCATACGTTTGTGGGCACAGTGCCACCGTATCGTGAGTAAAAAAAGCCCTGTCCCGTTTACAGGCCTCATCTGGTGGAGGATTCGTTGCTTTGAGTGAACTCAGTAAATGCTCCGGGTTTCGCAGGAGCACTAAGTGAAAAATGCGTAAATCTTAAAAGTGCGTTTCTGCTTAAAAAAACTCTACCCTGAATTTATCAACACTTATATTTGCAGGTCACACTTTACTTGCACTTATAAGTTTAAGTCTAACCCTTCTCATTACTTCAATGCTGCTTTTAAACCTCTAATGCATATTTAAGTGGTAGTACTAAAAAACAGTGTGTCAACTACCATTGATGTGCGATGTAGGGCACTGACCCTTTGAACGCATTATCATGTCATTGGACCCATTAAATGTAGCCATTTCTGTTGCTCTTAATTGGGTTGTGCAGCGTGTAGCAGTTGCAAGTGGTTACAGTTTATGCCATGAATTATAATAACAATAATATCGGTCAGTGCAGAGATCTATATGGGTAATAAATGCATATGCTCAGCGATTGCTGAGAGTATCACACCCATTCAACTCGTCACCCCTCCCCTTTAAAAGTAATAGGAGTTTAATTTACGAGTTCAAAATCAGCCTGTGGCCACTACTCCGCCCATGTCTTTTAATTAAACAGAGCATCCTCTTCCAAAGCAGCGTTACCGGGCTGGTTTTGCTTGCGAAACAACGTGATGTTCCCTGTGAATTGATTTTTTAAAGTATCTGGCCCTGAAAAAGGAACCCGATACATCCTATCTGCTTTTGGTAGGAAACTGCAACTTCTCTTTCCCTTTTTTTTTTTTTTTTTTCCCTTCCCCTTTTAAAAAATTGGATGTCAGAATTCATTTGGACTGAGGCCAGGGTATTTTATGGCAAGTTCCAGCAGCTGAAAATATTTGCATCTGATTTATAAAGTTTTGCAAATCGATGTAAATGCGAGACAGAGCCTGACGACGGTGGCACTGCCTGCCATGCTGTTACAATTAGAGGCTGGCCCACTCCGAGTTCCTGGCATGGAAGTGGCCTGAACTTTGGATCCCGAGTTACGTTTCCAAGGACCAAATTGAAGCCCTGGGCCCTAACACTCCTGAAACGCAGAGATCTCTGGAGCTGGCTCAAAATTTTATAGCCAGAACCTATTTCCAATAATTAGTACTGTTGTCTTTAAATATCAATGGAAGTCATGATGTTTTATCATTTGCAGCTGGACATGCATGAGTACCCTTCTCCCTCGTCTGGTGCTCCCCAAGAATAGATAATTAAGAACAAGGAAAACAGACTCCAAGCAAACGCCAAATGAAATGTCCAAATGCAAAACGTGTAGTAATTGCAATGGTAACAGTGGTGATGACAGCAACAATCTTTTCTAGCCTAGCGGTTTTGTTTATAGAAATGTTAGTAAAAGGTGCAGAGCTGGAAACAAATAACTTTACCTCAGCCCCTTTATTGCAAAAACATAATAAAGTGCAAGCCAAGAAGTAAATTCATTGCGAGTCATATTAAAGGGTTTGGACCAAAGTGAAGCTGTTACAAACTACATCTGTAAAAATTGTGTAATTATTATGGGTGGGTAAAATCTGGCAAGAATTATTTTCTTAAGTAAAGCGTAAAAGAGAACAGATGTGCTGTAACTGACACATTTATTTTTTGCCAGTTTCACTAATTCTGTACAAAAAGTTGATCTCATTTATCATATTATTCAATGGATTTCAAATTAGCGAGGCAACGGTGACTTTTTTCAATGTCCCAATTTTAATGCCTGAGAAAAGAAGGGGGGTGGGAAAGGTTGTCTCACAGAAAGAAAATTAATTTGTTTTATTGGGCACTGAAAACCCAAGTCTTTTGTCAAACAGAGAAGAAAACATATATTTGGAGGGAGAGCTAGGTCACTAGTTAAATGTCAAGGTCTGCTAAAATCAAAAGGTAGGAGGGGTGGGTGACAATGAAATCTAAGTAGAAAACCATAAATGTAAAGAAACACCACTATTTCTGGGCTGGAGTGGAATGAGAAAAATGGCCAAAGACAAAGATAGGCAGCCTGGGTCTGGAAGTAATTATGGCCAAGTGAAGACAACTGAATTCCATATTACTTTGGTGGATGTCTGTAAAGGCAGTTTGGGGAGGTATTTTGGTAAGGTTTACTTTTTGGAGCTTAGCAACATAAATTTGTTGTCACTGAACTATTAAATAAAATAGACACATGTTGGCAAAGAGCGCGCAGCCGAGGGATGGAACTGATTAAGGGACAGCCTATGAAATAATAGCTTAAATGGGCCCACTGCAGGATTTTAATATCCCATGACAACACTCAATTGTCAAATTCTGCTGGAGTGTCCAGGATGCTACTAAAATTAAGCCAGAAATTCCTAGATTTATTCTATTTTTTTTACAGCTAAGAACAGGAAATGCCAGTAAGCTGTGAGAATCTGAGCAAGAAACAAGAAACTGGGAAGAAAAGAGGATGGTCTACAATTTTATGAGATTTCTGCCATTAAATCTATAACAAATGTCTTTCACCTACACACGATAAAGAGGCAATGTGGGATTTTAATTGGACTTTTGGCTTTTCTTCATTTGATTTAAACCTAGGTAGAATTTCAAACAATAACACTGGAACACCTGGTTAACACGTTAGATGATATGTATAGTTGTAAATTGTGGTTTTAATAGGTGCTCACTGGGGGATTGCAAAGGGTCCCATTGTTCGGCTTGGCAGATATTAAAAAAAGTTCATGAACTACTGGGATTTAAAACCCACTCACATGATTTTAATATTACTCCAGTAATGTAATTTGATAATTTGACCAAACTTGTGGCCAATTTGTGGACAGAGAATCTAACGGTCACGTTACATGATTGAAGTACCCTGATACAGGACTAAGCACAACGCCCGCTTTAATTTGTTGCAACAGGCCAAGCTGGAGAACAGCACCAGTTACTGAAATCTGATAATCATCATATTACATGGGCATAATCAAAGAAACGCACAGAGGAAGTCTGCTTCCAAGAACAAACACAACCCACAAATACTCTACGCGTTTCTCCGCTGCAAGAACGACCTGGGGTAAACCTTTTTGGCAAGTAAGCTTCCTCTTCCTTTCCAGTTTAAGAACAAGGATCCATCAGGCTTAATAGAGACCAATCATTTGAAATGTTTGGTTTATTTTTTTTATGCTTTTAAGAAACTTGGGCCTATTTGTGCCATCTGAGTTTGCACTCTGATTTTAGGCCTCCTGCATAGTCAACGGAGAGAAGAGGACTGCCAAACGGGAGGGGTCATTAATGGAGAGAGTTTGGATCAGGAGTGCACTTTTGAAGGAAATCACGCAGTCATTCCCACTTAGTGCGCTCTGTTTCAAGTTGCAGAGAGGTTCTGGAGAGCATGAGCTTGAGACAACTCAACTTGCATGAGCCTCTGGGACCTGACCGCCTGCCTGATCCTACAGCCCTACTGTCCCCAAAAGGTGGAAGAGATCAGGCTGGCATCCAACAGAGGATGTCACCATCTGAGTGAGAGGAGAACCTGGCCAGAACCAAGCGTGGGCTTCTAGCACCCATCCTGGGACGGTTCTGCGGGATGTCCTCGCTCGCACCTCAGGGAAGTGATGGAGCCTGCTTACTGCAGGTTCCCCGGCGACACTCATCTGAAGGATGCAGCCATACGCTCCAGGAGCAGATTATCCCCAAAGGGCTGCAGGATGGGGCTGAGGGCATCAGGCAAAACTCGACCCCATGCCCAGGGAGGGGGAGCACTGGTAGTGACAGCGGCGGGGGTTGCTCCATCAGCAGTGAAGCCCCAAAGTGGGTAATGCGAGGACGGGGTCCTCAGCACCAGCTGGCTTCCCCATCCTGCTGGCCCAAAGCCTCTCATGCTCCAGAGCAGTTAATCCCTTGCACTTGCCTCTGCTCCCAGTTTAAACACCAAAGTTAGCAAACTCAATTCAGACAGTGAGTATCTCCCCCTCCGTTTTAGACCTGATGCTGAAGAGACCTTGACCTCTTAGGACAAAAGGCAACGGGTACAAATTTGAGTATAGGAAGTTCCACCTGAACATGAGGACGAACTTCTTTCCTTTGAGGGTGGCAGAGCCCTGGCACAGGCTGCCCAGAGAGGTGGTGGAGTCTCCCACTCTGGAGACATTCCCAACCCGCCTGGACACCATCCTGTGCCACCTGCTGTAGGTGGACCTGCTCTGGCAGTGGGGTTGGACTAGATGATCTCCAGAGGTCCTTTCCAACCCCTAACATTCTATGATTCTATGATTAAGTTTTAAAATTTCAGAGCTTGTTTCTTTTTCAGGGAGTATTTTGTCCTTCCATGCACAGCAGCAAAGTTTTCCTCTGCTTTTCACTTGCCTGATTGTCAGCTCAGGTGCTTCCAGCTGCAGCTTCCTGCTCAATTCCCTTTGTTGTATCTCTGCTTTAATTTTACTGGATACTTGTCCTTAGTTTCTATGCATCTTTGTTGAGTTTCTTGAGCAAGTTAGAATAATAAACTCAAGCCCAAAACTTTTCCCACGTCTTCTTTTCTCTTTACACTCCTGCTGTAATTGTACACCTTGCTTTCCTCCTCCACTTTCCCACTTAGGAATCTTTCATAGATAACAAGGCCTCCCCTAGGCCCTGATTCAGCAGACCGCTTAAGCATGTGCTTAACTTTAAATACCTTTGTAAAAGCTTTTGCTGAATCAGGATCTTAGTGTTTCTCCTCATCTAACTGCTGCTCTCCCATGGTTATTTCAGTATTTGCTTACAGGAAAATCTGAGCACAGTGATCATGGATGATGTCAGCAGGTTTTTTGCCCCATCCAGCTGAAGTATTTACATGCACTCAGCATAAGAGTGAGGCAAACAGCATGCAGCAGGTAATCCAATGCCCATCAGGCTCTGTACTGTGGTTTTATGTGCCAAAAAGTTTTGAATGCTGCTACTATCGGATCAGTTCTGCCAATGACTTGTAGTAGTAAGGATGACAAACCACCCAGGCATCTGAAAATATGTAGTGCTTCATCTCAGTTTCCACTAAGAAATTTAGATCCAAATACCAGCCATATACAACCAGTTCATTTTTTCAAATTTAGTCCAAATGGCTGAGGTTGCTCTGCAGCCATACATATTTTTACCCTAGTAGCTGCTAAGTACAGTAGGTTTTAAAAAGGAGATTATTGTCCTTAATAAACTGTTGATACATAAATGTTTAATTTGCTTTGCCAGGAGGCAGCGGGGTGATGAGTCTGTAATTCATTTTAAAAGATATCATGGACCAGTGCAAATATGACTGTAATTATTCATTGCAACCGGAGTCAGCTGTAGTCCATACCAATCATGCCAACCACTTCACTTTGAATATTTTTTTTAATACTCTGCTCATATACGTCACCTTTTACTTTCAAACTGCAGCCACATAAAACTTTTTTGAGCTGAAAGGTGAGTTGCAGCCATAGTGAGATTTACAGAGCTTTCCTCTCTTTTTCTTGGGAGCATGAGGAAGTCTGGTCCTGTGAGAAGGGCTTCATCGGGCTTCTCCTGATGGCTGGCGATATATCTGGGAGCCAAAATTGTAAGAAAAAAATGCAATAAAATGCAGATGGAAAGGCATGACACTCCACCAGGTTAACTCCCCATCATCGTTACCAACTGCACCACGTGATGCAAAAGGTTTGTAAAATTTAAAGCAGGAGAAAACAGGACCATTGTATTTAGTATTTCTTTCCTGCTTTGCCATGCAAGGATTTACATGTGTCCAAAGAAGAGCAATGGAGCTCTTGAGGGGTCTGGAGCACAAGTCTTGTGAGGAGCGGCTGAGGGCAGTGGGGTTGTTCAGCCTGGAGAAAAGGAGGCTGAGGGGAGACCTTCTCACTCTCTACCGGAAAAGAGATTGTAGTCAGGTGGGGTCGGTCTCTTCTCCCAAGTAACAGCCTCAAGTTGTGCCAGGGGAGGTTTAGATGGGATATTAGGAAAAGGTCTTCACTGAAAGGGTTATCAAACATTGGCACAGGCTGCCTAGGGCAGTGGTGGAGTCACCATCCCTGGAGGTGTTTCCCAGCCAGACATGGTGCTGAGGGACATGGGTTAGTGGTGGGTTTGGCAGTGTTAGAATGATGGTTGGACTCAATCTTAAAGTTCCCTTCCAATCTAGGCAATGCTATGACTCTATGATTCTATAGTTTCCTACACTCCGTGTAATTCCTTTCTTTTTTCTGTGCTGAAGGACTGAAGGACTCAGACGCAACTGAGACTAGAGGAGTCTTGGCCATACCGTTTGATATCTGGGAGCAAAGCTGGTAGAGGGGAGAGCTCGTGTAGATCTTGGTGAACACATCTCAGCAAACTGGAAAATACAGAGCAAACACAAAGGACTCAAATGACATCGGATGGATTTTTCTTTTTTTTGGTCTCCAATAAACATTTTGTGTGTGTTCAAGTTAAGGGACAGACCAATAATTGTGGTTTTTTTCCCCTGCAGTAGCTTGATGAATTGTAAATTATTTTTTTGAAGTTTTTTCTTCTTTTTCTGGCTCAGATAGGAGTGGAAGTTGGTGTTTTCTAAAGGGTCGTGTCATACAAAAGAGAGAACAAACACCCTCTTATAGGACCTAGTGTCTGGGTTGAATGTACAGTTTGGGGTAAATTGTG
The DNA here is from genome assembly GCA_013398295.1 of Chionis minor. NCBI lineage: Eukaryota > Metazoa > Chordata > Aves > Charadriiformes > Chionidae > Chionis > Chionis minor. Next base: position 721,319 of record VZSF01007525.1, on the reverse strand, counting down.
AAAACATATTAAAGTCTCTCTGCAAGTCCCATTTTTCTTTGATGTGTAATGTGAACTGCTCAACTGACGATGGTGAGGCTGTGGGTATTTGGGGTTCATTAAACTGCTGTTATCAAAATATGGTGTAACTTTACCTCAATAATGTTACACTTCTTTCCTTCAGTCTAAAGCTTTTTGGGGACTAGAAAGTATTTGCTTTATTTTGGAAAAACACTTAACACGCTCAAGATTTAATTAGAAGTAAATAATAATTATTAGAAGAAGGCAATCTCTCCCAAATGCTAGGGAAGTTTGGGATTAGGTTGAAATGTACCATTTAACACCACGGTGCTGAGCTTTGAACTGAAGTTTAGAAAAATAAACAAATTCCTCCTTATATGCTGAAGGCTCGACACTGACCTAATGGCTCCATAGCAAGCTAGGGTCATCCCAGTTGATTCATATGAATTAGTTTGGGTTTATATGGGCATGAGGAGACCTGTGTGTTGGCCAGGAGACTGGAGCAGTCACAAAATGGTCCACAGTAGTGTGGGGAAGTTACTGTAAAAAGGCTTGTTCAAAGGTCTCGTGTACCAGAAAGAGGAATGGAAGGATGAAAACAATTCATTTTAATGAAATACGCTATCACTTTCAGTTTATACCGAAACAGTATGAAGAAAAATCTGATCTTCTAAGAGATACAAGCCAAAGCAAGCCAAATTAATCTCAAGCAGATCCAATATAATGTGGTGCATATTATTGCACGCTGGAGTCCTGATGGCCTGCGTGAACCCCCTGGAGGATGCCAGCAGCCGCACAAATGTCCATTTTTCCAGGTTCACCATTGCTAATGCACACAGACTGAGCGCACGGTGCCAGCGCTGGAAGACGGCAGGGTCTCTGAAGACCCAGCCTAAAATCTTTAGCAAACCCCATGTGTCTTTCATTCATTTCAATAGGAAACATCGTGGGACTCGTGAGATTCCATTCATTTTTTTCAAGCAGTTGTACTAAACGTGTCTGATTAAACACCACACGCAGCACGATGCATGCTCTGGAAAGAAAGTTTCCTCTTCACAGCGAACCACGCAATTTAATAATAGTCAGGCGGTATTTAGAGAAGAGGCTTAATTGGGATACCCCTTATCGTGGGTAATATCGGGTTATCTTTTCCAACTTGAGAAAAAAGAGACGCTGTAAAGTCATGTAAACACTGCATGTTTAGTTCCTGTACACCAGTAAATAACAGCTGAACCGGCACTATTAAATGTTCAATTTAAACACATACCCAGATACCTCTCCTCCTCTAAATCAACAGTTTCCCTCCAGAGTGATGTCAATAGACTGCTGCACATGGTACTTTCTTTTTTTTAATAATATCTTCATTTTAATGTGGATATTGCCTTTTCACCTGGGAGCAGGGCTCTATTGAAATTCTAATGGGAGAGCGTATTCTTTAACATGAGAATACCGAGGGCCTGCGTAGACGCGGAGCAGAATGAGAGATGGAGCATTAACTGATTTTTCTCCCTCCAGAAGAGGGGCCTATGTGGGTCAGGCTTGCGGGGTTTTTTCCTTCCTACTTGCCTTCAGTTTCATAGCAACAATAATTTTAAACTTTATATTCAGCGGAGGAAAAAGGAAGCCAAATGCACCTGAATTACTGTACTGTACGAGGGAATTTAATTAAGAATATACACATTAGAATTTCAGTGGGAGCACCTATTTAATGTTACTTTATTAAGCCTTCTATCAAACCCTTTTTTATGTATATCAGTTGATATACAATTAATCTGCTCTCTTGTGAGAAAAAAATAGCACCTGAGGTGGATGAAAAGTGTCAGATTATAATAATTATAAGCAGCTGTTCACTTGGAATCACCTCTGGCCTACATGGGGGATGCTGTGAGCTACCACTTCTCACAACAGACCACCTCATTAGACTTGACCTTCCCAGCTGGGTATTTCATTTGTGTTTTTTTAATGGGTTTGTATACTGCAAATCGCAGCCCCTCGCCAAGGCTGGCTCTTTGTTGCTGTAACAAAAGGCAGCAATGCAACTTTAAAAATAATGCTGCTACTGTACGGCGGCGCGAAGCTGCTGGAGGAGTAGGTGACACCCCGGTACGGGACTGGCGATGCAGAGCACATCATCGTCTTGCTTGGGGCAAATGCGTTTTTCTTAGCTTCCCAGCACTTCTGTTCTGCTCAGTCTCCACGTGTTAAAAAAAGAAATGTTTGTGCAGTTCTTCTCGCGGTGATGCTTGGCATCCCAAACTCTGGCCTCAGCCGGCACCGGGGCGCCTGAGATGGAGAACCGCATCCCTGGCGGAGAGCATCCCGCTCCCAGGCTGCAAGGGATAAAGCCCCACGTCTGCCGACCAAACTGGAGACCAACTGAAGAGAAATTTTACCTGTGCAGGAGTTTGTAAGCGTGGCGTGCGTAAATGTATACGGTGATACAGCATTCTCACAGAGATGTTTCCTGAACCATATATATGTGCACATGTACATATAAAATTAAGAGGTTAAAAAAGCTTCTGAACAATATATCTGGTTTCTTTTCCCCTTCCATTTATGTTTGTAATAAACTCACTCTCATACAATTAGCCTCAATTGTTTTTATATCTTCTGAGGCAATAATATAGGCAGCCTGGGGAATACAGTAGTAATCCGTATACCTGTGTTCATTTACCCAAATCACTATGGTTACAGCCAGGGCAAATTGTTTACTGTGAGAATCTTTGGAGCCCCTTTCCAGATACTAATGACCTTTCTGTTCATCCAATAACATCAACAAACCAGGGAGGCTGCCCACACCATTAAAGCCAATTGCCTCTCAAGTTACTGAGGGAGTTGTGCTTTTCCTCATTTATTTTCTCTCATCTGATGTAACTCACATGCCACTTTCTTGTCTTTAAAGAAGGGGAAAAACTGTGGATTATTGATTTGCTTCTGAACAGAAGACCAACCTAAAAGCCCCAATGAATTGTCACTCATTATTGAAATTACTGAACACTAATTAAACTGGCAGCTCAAATCCCAGCAGGCCACACTCATCTGAAGCTGAAATTCAGACACTTGGACAGTGGAAGAGAGAAAGCGTTAGCAACCACCAGGATTGTAATAAGCTTTGCATTAATTTTTGTTTCTTAAAGGCACATGCAAGGTTTGTCACAGAACAGCCAACATGCTACCTGGACTGAGGTTAGACTGGCAAGGTGTTTTTCCTGGTTCCCTTCCAGGAGGCATCATTTCAAATGGGAATCCTAAGGTTCCCGGTCAGCGCTCCCTTCCTCGTCTGACAAAGCACAGCACAGCACTGAGGGTCGCAGTGTAATGCAAAAACCAACCCTGGTGGTGCTGGCAGAGGAAAGGGTTTAGCCAATTTGAATTGGCTGGCTGAGAGGAAACTGAGTCAGAAAATACACATAGCCGCACGCCTGTGATACTGCCCGAGCTTCTTGAGCAATGATAAATGCTGAAGATCATCTAGAATTCATAGAGCCCAATTTATAAAAAAAAATCTTTGGCCCATTTTCACAGGATGTTCAAACTACAGAAACTACAGATAAATTATGCATGCTCATGGTTAATCAACCTCTTTTTTTTTTTTTTCCCCCCCTTCTCCTTGCCTGAGAAGGAAGAACCCTTCATTTGTTCATCTTCAAAGAGGGCAGAGCGAGCGGAGCGAGGGCTGGGCTAAGTATTCAATTTGCACTCAGTGTTTATGAACAGGACTTTATGGTGATGCTGCAGGTAGGGATGGAGGTGAAGGAGAGACCTGGCCTCAGTCATCCCGTAGGTCCCTCTCAGTTTTATAGCCTGTGCTATATAACACCCAGAGGGCAGGGCAAAAACCAGCCACAGGCACTTAGGAGAAATGTTGGATCTTGGACAGTTATAATCTGTTCTTTAGACTTATGGCTCCTTATGTTAGAGGGGGATACACATATTCGGCGCTGCGTATAGAGTGGCCTTTATAAATACGGCTTACCGTGTATGTTCATCTCATGCCAGAATTGGTTTGGAAGAAATTGCAAGACAATTTTCCGTCTTCTCTCTATGTACACATTCCCACTAAATTTCCCAGCAGCTGGTCCTTGGGACACGACTGGCAGAAGGCTTTCAAGTGAAAGCTGGAGAGAGAAATCTTTTAGGCAAATATCACCCTAGATGAAACACTTTGCGTGTTGCCGAGCAGAGCAGGGCCCTTTTCCATCTGACAGCCACAAAAATGGAATCTTGCTGCTTACGCTGGAGGCTGGAATTGGTTTAAAAGTTTTGCAGGGGGCACAGCAGCATGGTGTAGGCATCGTGAGGTCCTTCCAGCAGTGGAATGTTTTTGGAAAGTCTAAGTAAAATTATTAATTATTTAATTCTTCTAATAAAAAATTAATGGAATTTTAGAACAAAAGAACCTGCAAATATCACCATTCTATATTTAGGTGTGGAAACTAAGCTGTGGGGAGTGTCTTAGCAAAGAAGGGAGTGAAAATGCAGATGTCCCACTATATTCTGCTTAACCCATTAGCTGATAACACCCCTTGTGCTGTTGAGTTCGTCCTATCTCAACACCTGAAACCTAAGGGGAAGGAATCAGGAGTGGTCCTAATATGGGAAGCTCCTAGATGGGGTACACTGTCCACTCTTGTTTGATGTTCACTGCCACACAAGGTCCCAGGTCGATGCAAACCAAAAGGGACCCACATACAAATGATGCCTTGGTCAGATCTGGGATTTTAAATGATGTCTGGATACCTGGGGTCTTTAAGAAAAAACCTTCAGCCTGTCTCTAGGTTTGCCCCAGCCTACGTTTCAGTGTCACCTTGGCAAAGAAGCAGGTTGGGGTGGTTGGGAATGGTGGGGCGCAGCTGAACTGTGCAGAAATATCCCTGCCACTTCTGGACCCAATCCTGCAAAGTGTTACGCGCCTGAATACCTGGGATCCCCGCTTCATTTTGAGCACCTAAATAGCCCAGGCACGTATCTAAAGCTGTGAGCCAAACCGAGCCACATGTGGGCACCAGGAAGGACCTGTCCGCGGGGGCAGCTTCTTGCGGTGAAAGGAGCCAAATAACAATTGCATATTCAACAGCTTCCCAAACCTAACCTGAACCTTTAAAAGGCAGCTCACTTGGCACTTATTCTCACTGCTGAGGTGAGTTTCAGCTTCTGTAGTGGCATACAGACAGAGGTGAGCGTTTATAGTCGCTGCGCCATGGCTGTTAAGTGCTGCCATTTTATTGTATTTGAAAAGGGAGTAGTTTAACAAGACTGACATCAACAAACAACGCAATATTTCCAGGCGTCTCTTTTGCAAGTCACGGTCAAGAGGAAAATAATTTCCATATGCTGGCCTTGTCTCTTGATTTTTATAGGGGTCAGAGGGATATTTATTCCCCAGAGCAATGCTTAGTTTTTCTAAAAAAAGTCATGCACCCTATTTTCTTAGAACCTTGTATTTACACCAAAAACCAGTTACTTAATTCTTCTCTCACGTAAAAATTAGGACAAACAGATGTTTATTTATTTTAAAATATCCTCTGTAGGTTTATAATAAATGGTTAGATCACAATGCAATCCTCCTCCATACACGAAGCATCTTTTTAATATGCCCTATCATGAAATTAATTGGACATTAAATAGCAGGAGAAAGACATATAATAAAACCTGCAGTTATCACAGTTCCCAGTGTGACAATACCCAAAGGTTTGAAGGTTTAGTTAAGCTCCAAAAGTTTAAATACTTTTCCAAACCTCGTTGGGCTAGAAATGAGCAGGCTTTCTCATCAGGATTCCCAGTATTCCTGGGTTTGGCCGTGGCTACGCAGACTGTCAGAAAAGCCTTTGTTACAAACCTCCACTAATCCCACTTGTGTCAAAAATGAGGAAATGCAGTGCTTGTGCACCAGCCACGCCGAGAGGAAAGTTAATCATTTGGACTTTTCAAAAAAAAAACCCAAAAATGGGGTTTGGAATTATTCCTATCCAAAATGTACCCTGTCCTGATTAGACTTCAGAAGAAGCAGATTAAGCAATCGTTTTGGAGTCGGCATTTGAGAAACTGGGAAAGCTCCGTCCAAAGCTTAGGCATGCCAACTGTGACTGAGTACGTTAAAATCTTGAGCGGCAAGTGTCTTTTTCAGTAAGAATCAAAGCTTCTTAAGTTCATCTTTTTTTTTTTTGAAACTCTTTGGATAGCTCTAATTGGGTTTCTGCGTGTGCAAAACAAGGGAGTTCAAAGTGTAACAGGATGCTGAAATGATAGGAGAGGCCTCTTGGAAATTAAAGCTAGATGCCCTCATTTCCTTGCAGAATGCGTGCCCTGGCTGCCTTGTGCCTTCCAGAAATCCGGGCTGCCTCCTGTCCTGCTGGCACGTGTAAGTGGTGCGTTGGATGTACATGGTGTCTCAGGGGTTCACCCACACGGGGCAGCTGGAGGATGCCAAGTGCAGGATGCAGAGGAGACTGAGCCCCTGCAGCTCTGGGGCACTTAAACCATCTCTCCAAAATGCAAATATCACAGGGGAAAATACTCTGTTTTAAAAAAAATTTATTTCATTTTTTACCATAGACTTTAAAAATCAAGTAGACACTTAAAACAATTGCAAACCTAATCTTCTCTAAAAAGCTCTTCACAGGGGAAAAAATACCCAATCTTTGTATTATTCTGTGAAGATTTTGCATCTGGGCACTCCTAAGATTTCCAAACTTTTCCATAATGCAGCGCACAGAGATGCGGCTGGGAGCAAAACCCTTCCTTCGAGAGCCTTACAGTTGTGCGACAATATGGCTCTTCCCTGACTTTATTTTTGACTTCCTGTGAGAATTAAACAGATTGAAACGTACTGAGTTTGGGAGTGAAGGGATAAACGTCTTAATTAACTGCCCGGACAGCAGCTCCTAGCTGGGTTGGCAGCATGTCGTCTCCAATGGGCCTTTCGTGGTCCAGAAGCAGAGAATAAGGTACGGCAAAGACATGAAAATTTTTTTAGGTCTTGTTCTTCAGAGTTGATGGCAGGCAATAGAGTGACCTTGCCAGATTTCTCCTGTTCTTACATTTCAGAGGAGGGTCGGGGTGGTTTTTCCCCCTCAGAACAGAAATCAGGGCATAATATTGCTTTTTCTGGTGCAGAGTCCAGCTGAAAGCACCGTGTGGCTGGGCAGAAGCCTGGTGAGCCTGTAACACCTGGGGCTGAGCTGTGTGGCTGAATGCTGAACAGACACAGAATTTAAAGTGCCATCTAATAGTGGTGGTTCACCGAAAGACTAAGCCAGCTGGAGAGACAAAGAACACTGAAGTTAAAGACCAAATAGGAAAGCATACCTGGAAGACTATCAAAAGCGCTTTGAATTTCGGCATTCCTTTTTTGGGGGAATATATATGTATTTAGTCCCAAATTGTTTCAAATGTTTTGGTCCCTCTATTCTGATCTTTTTCAGTGCCTTTTTCTAGACAAGAGATGTCAGGCAAGGACCGCCTCACAAAATAGCACGGTATGGCTCAAAGGCAGGTCCTGATGTTAACTGAAGTAGAACCTCCTATTCCAGCTGAACAAAAGGGAACTGCCACACACTTGCCAATCCAGAAGCAGAATTCAGAAGATTCATTTTAAAATGCTCCTCGAGCTACTTCTCGAGACTGGTTTGGCTCGAGCCTGAAGAGGCAGTTATTTAAGCACTTGAAAGAGACTAAAGGCTCAAGTCTAATCTCAAATACTCAAGTGCATATCACCAGGTATCTCAAAAAATCCATGATTGTACTTGCACATGCATGCCCAGGAGTGTATTTTCCAAGACACGCAGAGATGCAAACCCACGGTTTGGAGATTAGAAATGAGCCGCAACTGTTGAACTCAAATTCATGTTTTTTTAAAAAAAATCTGTATCATGACCTTCCAAAAGAGTATAATTGTTTGATTTCAGTGTTCTGGAGAATACTGAATTTCTAAATGTTTGCTGAATCACATGCATGTTAATTCTTAAAAATAACTCTTTCGTTTGTTATTACAATTGATTGATTTCTCTTTGGTTCAACAAATACACATCGGAGTTTAGCAATTCAAAGCACTTGTGAAATCTTACAGGACTGTGCTGCAAAATTCGACCAGCATTTCTTAGTGAGGATGAACACCCAGCCTTTTAGGTTGCTGTAAGAAAGGTAGATATTTATGAGCTGAGCAGAGTTTCTCGATGCAGTTCTCACAGTCCCTGGGTACCCTTGCCCCTATTACATACAAGGCTAGGATGTAATGTGAAAGACTCGGTCTGGTTAATACTAGACTTGAATTTTGGATCATCTGGAGGTAGAAGTAAGGGCATTTCCACCTCGTAATGATGAACAGACTTTGCTGTTTAGGAGCTATAACTAAAAAGACACACTTGACTTGTGTCATCGGTGGGTCCCACATAAAGCTTCCAGATGCCTATGTAAAGCTAATTTCATCATTTCTTGTGCTATTAGACTGTGCAAAGAGAAGTTAAGCCAGACAACCCACAACTGGAATCTATTCTTCCCCCTGCGCATCTAAAAATACCCCGACTTTAGAGAGTCCTACGGAGGCTGGATACCCTTTGGCCAGCAACAGCTTGCCTCTCACAACGCAGGGGTGTGCCTTGCCAAGCACTAACAACATAAAATCTTTTGGCGCGTGTCCCGTCCCTCTGCAAGGGCTGGGGCAGGAGGGATGTTTGCCCGTAACGGGTACCACCTGCGCTCTGCTCCCCTCCAGTGTCAGCTGGCACAGCCTCCCTTCCCTTCGCACAGGCTTCCAGTGGGCGGCGATAAGAAAATTGGGATTCCTGGCAAAGCCAACCTGGGCAAGTCTTGCTCTTGATAGGCTCAAAAAATGGAGGGTGAGATCTTTTCCATACAGGCAAAAGGCAATTTTCAAGGACAGGATCATTGAGAATAAACTGGGCTTCTCCAGCTCTGAGCACATTTGGCTTTTGTTTAATATTTTATCTGTTTGGCACCTATTGTGCAGTGGGTGCTTCACAAACAAACACGGAAGTAAAGGTTTTCGCCCTTTAAATGTATAAAAACCATGGCTGTCATGACCAACAAGCAGTAATGGGAAAAATAAAGAGGGAAAGAAGATCAGATGTTGCAGCTACAGGACTGTGTGGTTTTTCACAGCATTATTTGTGCACTTCAGGGGGGTTTGGTTGCCTGTTGCTCGTGCTTTACTGTTTGCTTGTCTTCAACCTGGTTTCCATGTGAAACGAAGCTTAAACAATTGCATACTCTGTAGGAGCATCTGTCGGTCTGTCAGTCTTCCCAGGAACCTTTTTAACCTGTCGACAATTTCAACCAAATTTCACAGAAGACAGCAAATAGCTGGGACTTCTTCCCACGGTTGCAGGTTTTCTGTAGGAAGAGTAAACCTTTTGGAGATATTCTAAATAACATAAGTGCCTTTTGACTCCCTCCATAGCCCACTGGTACGGAGAAGTTGGCCCGAGGACAGTACACAGCAATAGTACAGCCAAGGAGGCAACTTCTTCAGTGCTTCTTATCCCTCAGCTCAGTGTCTCAGCCTTGACGTTGGAACAGATTTGCAGAGAATCAACCTAGCTGATTATTGTTTTGCCAATTTGTCTCAATGTTTTTCCCATTTACATAATAAAGGCACTTCTGGTAACATCTTGCCCATGCTTCCAGGTAGGCAGCAGATTTATCAGGAGCTTAGGAAGAGCGCTTCATCCCCTGTCTCGGGGGAAGGTAGCTTTCTGAATTTTGTCAGGACACAAGACAGCAGAGGGGATAATACTTTTGTTGGTCCTTTTAGAACCCTTGCATGTTTCCAGGTTGAACGCTTTGCAGGAAATCCCCTTGATTCTTGTGTTTCTCGCTTGCTTGATGCAACCCAGAGATAGTATTTCTAGAACCTTTGTATTACTTGTAGAGAAATCTGAACTAATACCTCAACACCCTCCTAGTGTGATAAGCACTTTGCGGAGTAGACCCGTACTGGGAATAACTCAATTTTTGGACTGTATAGGGAAGAAGACAAACTCTTCCATTTTGCTATGAAATATAGAGTTTGTGGTTTAAAATAACACACTGATTTATTCCCTTGTCTAGTTCACAGATTTCCTTTGCCCTTTGCCTGTGTTATTATGAGTGATGGGAGAATTTGCTTTTACTCTTACACATGATGTTTCCCACAGCTTTGAGGATTTCTTTTATTGGACAGGGGTGGACACTGATGTCCTGATGATGCTTTGCCGAGGGTTTGGTATCCATACCTAGAAAAATGCTGCACCTCATTGTGCTGTGAAGGGGGACATCAAAAGCAGCTGCCTGCAAAACTCTTGTGAATATGACATCTGGGACCTGCAAACCTCAGTAAGCAGTTGGGAAAACAAGTTGAGGCAGTTTGGGAACCCAACCAAAAGGGATGGGTTTCAGAAATCCCTGGACTGGCTACCTTTCCCAGTAACCATGACTGCTACTTTAACTTAGCGTTCAAATTCAAGTCCTCCTCTTCACTGCTCTCAACCCCTTATGAGTTACCCACCTATGACAGAACATGAAAATTTGAGACAAACTCATGTTGTCAATAGAGGAAATATCAGACTTGGGGGAATGTGTAGTTACTGCACTTGCCGTTCGGTCTGTGCTTCCTCAGCTCTTTTGGGAGGTCTGAACTGTTTGGATTCCTGCTTCTCCATCGCCTCCTCATTTCTTCTCTTTCTTCCTCATTTGGATCCAGTGAGCTGAGTGAGGACAAGCAGCTCCAGTAGATCGGAGGGTCTCCCACGCCTCCAACAACAGCAAATGTGGCTGTGCCTCTGTGATTTATTGCAGCGTCAGTGTTCGCGTCGTTATTGTTAGGGGGGTTGTAACTATTTAAAACCCCCATTTTCATATAGCTTGTCCATAAAAATTCACTCCAGGTTGGGGACATTCTCAGCAAAGGAATAGTTTAAATGAGTGGGAAAAAAACCCTCACAATGTTTTCAGAGGGTTTATGTCATTCTGCCTTAGGTTTTTTGAATTGTACACTTGGCTTGGGTGTTTTTCCATGAAGGCCACATAAAAAGGGATTTAAATGGAAAAAATAATGGCAGGTAAATATCAGAAAGCATGCAAAAATGAAAGGTGGCTGTGGATATATACTTATCGATTATAAGAATGTTCCAAAATTCTGACAGTTGAGAACATTTTCAGAATATTCTGATTACATTTCTTCTCTGGAAATTTGCGTTTGGCCTTGTGTTTCAAAACTAGCAAAATGAAGTGACAGGGCCCACATTCAAACTTGACTGAAATCTGTATAAAATGGTAGCAAATGTTTTTCCAAGGATATTACTCTGCATTATGGTACAGTTTGAGCTGGGAGCGGTCTTCAAAATACAGAGCCTCACTCGAGTCAGATAGATAACGCCATAGGGCTACATTAGACCTTAGTCTTTGAGAAAGATGTAGCACTCCATCTGTTTCCCAAATTAAGCAAGAGCCAGACGAAATCCAATCCTTTGTGGCCTTTCTTATCTAGGGGGGATAATAGGCATGGTTCAATACATCCAATTTTATGCTGATTCAGATTTCCTGAGTGAGGCTGGGAAGGAAAGACAATTTCAACCAAGATGCTGCTTTTGCTTACATGTTCCCTCGCCTCCTAAATAAGAGTGGCTGGTAGAAAATCAGTTCTGTCACTGACTTCTTAGATGAGGTGCTAAAAACCTTTATGGACATGTGACACAACTAATAGTGTGATCATTAGATATTTAAAAGTATATAATGACATTTAAATCAATATTGCCTGCACACACAAAATTTAGGGTGCTATCTAGTCTTCCTGCTGCTCTTGGCACCACGCTACTCGTATCACCCCCACAACAGATGATCTTGGAGTCAAGGTGTTCAGTTTTTTATTAGCAATTAACAAGTTCTGAATGATTTGTGGCTAAGATAATGATAATATTATTTATCTACAAGATAATGATAGAATTATTTATCCACAGTGTTAAAGGAGCTCCAAAGCCAAATTTGAAAAATCATCCCTCCTCGCCTTCCCAGGCTGTGTCCTGTAAAAAGTCCTGTGCATTTCCTCTGTCAGAAAAGTATCTGAAACCACCACGTTTTGAGCAAAGAGCCAAAAGAACCGGTAGCCTGAAAAAATGTATAAAGCAAATGTTTTCCCAGCAGAAAGACATGGCTTAGAATAAGGGACTCTGCAAGGTTATAACTTTGCTGCTGACCAGGTCACTGTTCAGAGACAGGTTGAACTGAATAGTCCGTTCCCCTGTTCCACTAGCCATCAATTTCTATGGATTCGTCACCTTTATGATTGTTACAGGTGTGGTTTAACTCAAAATTAAATTATGCATGCCCATCTGACTGACTGTGCAAGCTTTTTGCATCCCTTGGAGGAGCAGCTGCCAAGCTCACAGCCATGCAGCCTGGTTGGGAGCCAGTTTCCCCCTAAAACGGGTGTCAAGTCAGGGGGTGACTTGTTCCTCACATGCTTCTTGTAGCGCGGGTGATTGTAAAGGGAGAAAAGCCACGTAAAATCTAGGCAGTTCACGATAACAAGACATATCCCACCCTGATGTATATTGTTTATAAATGTCTAAAAGTTCACAGAAGCAAGGACCAAGTTAGATATTTATGGGGATAACACCAATATTTGCAGTGACAGAAGACAAAGGCACAAAGCGCTCAGTTTTCATGGCATAAACCACTATAAAATAGACAAGAATCAGGAAAATAACCCAGTTCTGTTTTTTGCTTGCTTTGGAGTTTGCAATTGATAGGGGTTACTGTCAGAGGTACGATACAGTGTAAAATGGATTATGGATGTGACATAACACTGTGTTCACCATCTGACCTTCCTGATGTCACCTGCCCTCCTGATGTCCCCTTGGTGTCCACCTGGCTGTTTCCACGAAAAGTATTTCTCTTGTCTGGTTTCCTTAAAATCCTGCATACTGAGGGAAAGTTGTGAC
>VZSF01007525.1:600881-703381 GCA_013398295.1 Chionis minor | reverse complement strand
GGATAAAACAAGGAGCTCAATAATTAATTTTCATGTACCTCACTAGTGGGACCTCTTTAATCCCTGTTCCTGTGATTATAGAGAAAGGTTGGATTCTGAAGTTTCACTCATTAGCTACGCGTTGTATGAAAATACCTGTATTTTCAAAAGGAATAGTGACAAGAATGAAAAATTTCCGCTATTAAAAATATCTTGGTGTCAGGGACTTTTGTGAAAGAACAAAAACTCTCTGATTCCCTCAGATAAATAATGAAACAGATGGTTGTTGGGAGGTTAAAGGTCAAACCTTCCCTGTTGACTAAAACACAAGGTTGACTTAAAAGATTCTCCGAAGTTATTCAAGATGCAGTGCATCAGCCTGTGTCTCCTGCCTCTTAATGAAATGGCGTGGGCTTCCTTGAAAACATTGGTGGGGCCCGTCCCTTCAAGGGTCTCGTCTTAAGAAGGCTGACACCCATTCTGGCACTAAACTGCGCTTCTCCAAACTCCATGTATAATAAAGGATATCGGTGAATAATTAAGCGAAATTGTCCAGGGATATAGGTTATCCAAAAGGCTAAAGATTAAGATTTAATCTGCTTCGTAAATGAACCCCTCACTTCCTATCTGAAACGGTAGTTGAGAAAGTCATCGTGGAAATCTGTGAAGTCCTGAGAAAATTATCAACGATGCAATTTAGAAAAACAGAAAGGAAACAAACAAACACTGTCTGCAGGGTTAAGCTCCTGCATTCATTAGCAGACTTCTATTAAAGGGAAAGAGGGCATTTTTAAAGCAGCATATAGATTAAGTAAAGAGGCAGATGCTCTAACTCGTATGATTCAACATAATTTTAGCACAAATTGTGCAATCACTCAAACACACAAACATTTCAAGGTAATTTTCGTAAATCCCTATTGTGATCTAATTTCTTATTAAGGAGAATAAAGCAGGCTGCCGCTGTAATTCATCAGCCCTTTGCACTGCAGAGCAACTGCTGGAGTTCATTTCATGGTTTTTGCTGAAAAAAAATAGACTTAAATTTCTGGAATTACTAACAACAACCTTCCACTAAAGATCTACTTTTCTTTTTGTTTTGGGGTTGTGGGTTTTTTTTTTTTCAAATAGAATTTAAAGCTAAATAAAAAAAAAATGTAGCTGAAATCTGAAGCCATTGAGAGTAGAGCTGATCCAAGAACCAAATCCATGACCACTATGGAGTGACTTTCAAGGTACAGCACACAGCAGAGGACGTGCCCGGGCTTCTGGCAAAGGGCATCATTGCGGTGTGGAGCAGCAACGTGTCACATTAAGTGCACTAGGTATTTGTTATTGCTGCCTTCCTAAACACGGTCAAACATCCCTTCTTCATCTGGAGTTAGACCTGGCTCCCACAACCTTCTCCAGACCACCTCTGCAGGCTGTGGCACCTCGAGAAGAGCCCGGACAACTGGTTCCCACGAGGGGAAAGCATGGGTATTTGGTGTGCGGGATCTTGCAAGGCTGGAGAAGAGAGGGTAGAGTAAACTCTTTTTATCTTGCGGAGAATGTTATTATTTCAGTGAAAATTTTCTGCCATGATGGAAGGCAGCCTTCCCAAAATGAAAGGAAAAACCAGCCTCATTTCCTGGCAAAATCAGTCTGACGGCGGAAAAGTGTTTTAGGGTCAAGCCTGTCCACCAAGCCAGGCAAAGCAAACCCTCCTGTGCAACCCCCACCTTCTCTGAGCGCACTCTTTACAGCAAAGCTGCTGTTTCCAGCTTGTATATGGGAGGATGAAGTGAAGGTCAGGGTGGAAAATCTTTTGTGTGAGTGTATCCATGTGTGCCCATGAGCGTGCAAGCACATTTCCGTGTGCCTACCACACCGCGCTGCGCTCTGCTGCGTTCTCACCATCCTGTTGATGCCACCAGTGGTGTTATGAATAGTCACGCTTGCGGCAGCAGTCACTTGAATGCAATAAGTAAGACAAATAAAAATCTCTTGCCTGGTAATTTACAAATAAAAGTTCATTTTCCTTTAAAGGAGGCACACAGCCACGTGTGTGTGTGTGTGCGGAGAGGGAATTCTGCAACTTCACCGCCAAAGAGACAAGGGAAGTGGCGCCATAATTTGACCTAATTTTTTTCCAAATATAAAATGACCTGTTACGGCATCCCAGGGAGAATATGAATTAGCCCAGGTCAATAGGAGGTCAAATAGATAGGGTGCTAAAATCCCTTTACTACTTTGTAGTATCTTATGCTAATTCAGTTCCCTTCTCTGTGATAAACAAAGCCAGTTGAAAGTAGATAGCATCACACAGTGATGGGTCCCAAAGCTACAATTTAATACAAATCTAGTAATTCCATTATACAACATATCCAGCTCATTTAGAGGCAACGAATACTTAAGAAGGTCCAGGATTGAAATGCCTCAGCTGATATTTTAAAAATATAAATAATCCAGCAAAATTTCATTTGTCACATAAACCTAATAGATATGCGTGATAGAAATTCTGACTGTCCTTTAAAATGTTGCTCAAATGCAAATCATAGGTCCTAGGCCCTTATACACCAATATTGCGAGGTTTTTAGGCACATAATCAGCGGATACATGCATAAAAAAGAAATCCTCGTTGCTCTCTCTTTGCAAAAAGTGATATTATACGAGTCTAATGAGAATTACTGATTTAATAAAGTTGAACCTTTCACGATGTTTTACAGGCGATGTTTTTCACCTTGGAAGGATGCTGCAGCTGAACCCCGCTAAAGGACACTGCCGACACGCAGAGCCTCTGGGGCAGAGGAGAGGGGAGCCGCGTCGGCTGGGAGCATCAGGGCAAACCGATGCTCTTGGGAAGTGCCTCTGTGACTCCAATTTTAACAGGGATGCAGATAGTCCGAGCCTGAGGAGGAGCATCCTTAATCACTGTTTTGTAGGTAACTGAGAGCAGCCTAAGTGAAACTGCCTTGCAAAGTATTGGGGTTATTAGGAGATACATAAACTTGGGTATGAGAGTCATATGCTTCTAAACAGACAATTAGAAAGAAAAACCTAGAAAGACAATATCGTGAACAGCTGAAGACTCAATGCTACGGGCCTATGTGCTTTCCAAGAGAGGAGGTTAGGGCAGGAAACCCCCAGACAACTGTTATGAACGATTAAAAATTGCTGAATTTTTGTCTGGTGAACAGGAGTGTGACGCTGGTTATTAGGCAGAGAGGGAAATTGCAGAGTAGCGCAGGGAAAGGGACACAAGAAGTTGTGGAGTTGTGGGAATTTGGGAAGTTGAGAAGTTGTGGCTGCCCCATCCCTGGAAGTGTTCAAGGCCAGGCTGGATGGGACTTGGAGCAACCTGGTCTAGTGGGAGGTGTCGCTGCCCATGGCAGGGGGCTTGGAACTAGATGAGCTTTAAGGTCCCTTCCAACCCAAACCATTCTATGGTTCTATGATTGTATGATAAGAGAGGAGGAATGGAGAGTAAGGAAGAGAAAGGAAGAAAGGAGAAGAGCTCAAACCACGACAGAAAGGTAAAGGGTTATATCACTTACACGTACTACCAGACCTGCATGGATGAAGAGGACCAGCCCAGAGAAACGACTGATGGGTGCAAGGAGCCATGTGTGAGCAGAAGATGAGCAGCCCCTCAGCCTGACCATTAATTACCAGAAATAAGTACTAATGCACTTTGGGGTAAGTAAAGTTGGTATTAGCACTGAGGAGCTGTAAGAAATCTGTAAGTATAACTGGTTTCCATTACAGATAGTGCCTGGTATGGCAGAGGTGATGTTTTGCTCCAGGCAACTAGAATACACGGGAGCAGCCAGAGCCTTCAGCTGGACAAAGCACGGGGGGAAAAAAAAGTGAATTCTTTGCAATGAAATAATGAAATGCCCTTAAGGAGCATCAGTAAATCATGGTGGGATTGAGGTCGTACTTGTCCCAGGAGAAAAATGGGTGCACATACTGCATAGAATAGAAATTTCTAGCTGCCCAAATATCAATCTGTACTGCTGTAGCTCAAAGAGTTTTGCAGACATTAATATAATCTCAGTAAACAGCTTGTGATAGCCAATGGACAAGGACAACTAGAGTAGCTTCCAACCAGCTAGAGACTGCCAATAGTCTGACTGTAGCAGCCCAGGGCTCAATGTAAGATATCTACTGGAAATTTTATTTAGCACTTCCTCTGTTATAACACTATATTCAATGCCGGATTCTGTTAATATCCACTGTCAGTTGCTGGCATTGTGAGGAACGGAGGAAAGTGTCCCTTTAAGATCATGGAAAAACCACTTGAAGCCAAAAGTTGTTAAGTGCCAAAGCTCAGGTAGCACAGTGCTCATTGGGACTCGGATATGGAAAGCAGACACTTGTCAGGCTCCTTGGCTTTGAGAATTTAGTGACCTTGTCTCACATAAATTATCAAGGATTAACAATGAAAAGTAAGGTGGTTATTCAACTCCAGACATCTAACCTAGGTGTCTAAATCAGAGACATGAGCTTCCTATAACCTGTCAAGGATATTCCTGGGAAGGGAGTCCGTGCTCCCTTCCATTTTCCCATACTTCTTGAGGCAACAAGAAGCTTTAACCCTGCTGGTTGTGGTTTCTACCAATTTTAGCAACTTCTATCCGTGGCTGGGTATAAACAGTCACATCTCCCAGAGTTTTGCTTTGGATTCCAGGTTTCAGTCTGAATCTCCAGGCAGATATCTTCCAGCTAAGATGAGGGCTTTAGGTCTAACTTAAAAATGGCAAATCCGAGCTTCATTAACAGGGATGTGCTGGAAACTGCTTTCAGTAGGTTTTGGCTGAGGTCAGAGAACTGCTAAAATTAACCTGCTTGGGGAACAAGCCATGAGAGAAGTCATCAAAAGACCCTGAAGAGCAATGCAAGTAATCTTCTAGCCATCAAAGCACTGAAGTGCAGAGCTTGCTGTAACTCTCCATTAGGAGGTGAGGTGGAGAGCCAGGAAGAAAACAACAGCACGGGTCCTTCTCTGCTCATTTCTAGGTCTGGGTGACAAACCTGTGGCTCGTTAAGAGGTGGGAGTTAATTGAAAAGGAGCTTGGAGGGGAGGCTGGGCTTCTGCTGGTCAGGCTACCAGAAGCTGTAGCATGTTAGTCCTTTTCTCCCAGCTAGCAGGAAGGTGGTGGCAGGTTTTGGTTAGTGCTGGTGTGGTTTGCTTTGAGTTAGGGAGGAGCTTTGGTCCTGGGAACACGAGTCCTTTTGGCTCTTCCTGGGAGAGGCATGTACAGGTGGGGAGTGAATGGTGCTGCAGTGGGAGGACAGGAGTCCTGAGAAGAGTTTTGCAGCTTGGAAGAAAGCCTGCTTCTTTTGAATGGACTTTTTTGCACTCTACTTGACGTCCTCTTTCCAGGTGAGTGCCAGTGACCTTTTCACACATCCTCTATGAACTCGGTGTCCAGTTTACCAGACCTGCTTTGTAAAGCACCGCAGCCTGTGAGTGATCCAGTGAGTCAATAGCAGATCAGTCATGTCAGATTAATTTTTTTTTAATTACATCATCATTTGGATAAAGATGTGCTTTTGGAGGTGTAATAATACTTTTTTTGTTTAAATGATCTCAAAGTTCTGATGTGATTAATTCTTAGGTTTTAGAATATCTTGCAAAACCATGTTAAAAAACCATGAAAACGTTGTAAAGTATTGCTTTTCTTTCATGCTGAGTATGAAAACAAACAACACTCAGATGTAGACTAATGAAGCTGAACGTGTGTCACCTGAAGCTGTAAAGAAAATGTTCAGTCTGTCAGAAGATATCCTATTTTAGGTGGTGGTGTGTATTATGTTTAGAGCACAAATGTTGACAGTAGAACTCCTGACTTGTGTTATAAACTATGTTTCTGATTTTGGGTGAAAAAAAAAAAGTTTGCTTCAAGAAAAGCAATTTCTACACTAGAGATAAAATTCATTCTTTTTTAGAGACCCTCACTGTATCTTAATAGTGCTTCATGATTTATTCATATGTATAATTCTCACTTTTCTCTGTGGTCTTATAAAAAAAATACAGCCCAGTTCTTACAAAGGGTCTGAATGCCTAAAAGCGTTAAAGACAAGTTAAGAAAAT
Organism: Chionis minor; assembly: GCA_013398295.1. NCBI lineage: Eukaryota > Metazoa > Chordata > Aves > Charadriiformes > Chionidae > Chionis > Chionis minor. The sequence goes on along the minus strand of VZSF01007525.1, from coordinate 697,326 downwards.
TTCTGTATTGCATGTTCTTCACTATTGCTAATTCCTTCGTCCAGCCAACGAGAAGGTTATTTTATGGTTTGTCTGCAGTTTTATGGGCTCTTATGAATTACCAGAGGAAACCCATAATGGAAAGATACTCTTATTTCATGGGGTGTGCGTTGAGATACGTAGCTGGTCTGATCCCTTCCAGAAGCAAGAACTGTAACTGTGGGACTTTGAAAATTCTCTGGCCACTTAATTCCAAAGTGAGATAACTGCAAGTAACTCGGGTTGGTGCATGCGGTGTGCAACAGAGCCTGACTGTAACTTGGGATCTGCTGTTTGGCCAGGGAAGGGTGTTCGTATTTTCTACCTTGCTGACTGTGGAGTTTTATATTGTGAAGCATTAGAACACTTTATTTAATACCTATCACCAAAACTAGTTGGGAAGGGAGAATAGTACAGCAGCACTCCCTGACAGTGAGAGAACTGAGTGACTATCGATGGGTCGGTTGATACCGATGATGGTAGATGGAGGGGTAGAAAATACAGCTACTGTTTTCCTAGCCATGAGACTGTCCACGTCCTTTCCCGTCTAAGAAATGTTCCAAGTACTTAAGATTTGCCACTGCTCCATAACTCTTATCAATTTTTGCTGCATCACCAGAAAAATCACAGGAGCTTCTGGCTGGAACTATCCTCAGGATAAAATGCTTCCCAAGTGAGACAGGTACATTCACATATCACTTAAAAATCTCGTTTGCTTTCTCTAATCTACCTTGTGTTTAAAGGAGGTTTAGGCTGTGGTGCAGGAACAATCAAATCACTACAACTGTACCCGATATGAACAGTTCAACTGGCCTGGACTTTGATTCAACTTTTGTTTTGAGTAAAAAAACTTCAGAGTGTAGCGCTAGAAGTAATGCCACATGAAAGAAATGATGCATAAAACAGTAGTTTCTCAGTCCACTGGCTTTTTGGTGTGTTCTACAGCGTGGAAGTCTAGCTTGAGTCTCCGGTTTCCTGAGCAACCCAAAATGTTCTGCTGAACTTAGGCATCTAAAAGAGTAACCCTGATGATTTTTCATTTCTTCTAGTGTTTTTCTTCCAATTACGGTTGTGTCACACTTTCTGTGTTCTGTTCCTACGTATCTGTGCAAGCATTGTTCATTTCTGAAGCCTCTTAATCTGGGTGCCTGCTGGTGAGATCAGATGAAGTCCTGCACCACTTTTACCAGTGAGGTCTGTGGGAGGGAGAAGTCAACCTAGATGAGCATGACCTTACACAGCAAGTTGCCACTCAGAGTATGAAACCAGCCAGCTAAAACTTTAATATCTTGTTGCGCCAAGCACTGCTTGCAGTCTCTCCGCTAACCATGTGCCCACACTGAAGAGCCAGCAGCCGCGATGGGAAAATAATGCAGAACACGTGGTGCTGTAAGGCTGCATTCGCTGCTCACAGGAGCCTTTCCTTAGGCTGAATCCTTCCAGGAGCAATATATAGCACCTGTGAGTAGGTCAGATGCAGCCTCATATCTGTCCTAATATCATTGCATTCAAGAACAGCTACAGTGATATTTCAACATTTCTTCCAGTCTCTACATGAGTTGTTTGTTCTTCTTGAAAAGTGTCTTTTTTTTTTTTCCTTCCCCCTCCTGACAATCTTGCTTAGGAAAAGGCAAGAAAAAATGAGGACTTGATACAAATCATTTATTTAAGCTTGAAATGCTGTCTTGGTTTGGAAAAACAAGCCTTTCCTGATTTCCTAGCTTTGTGCATAAGACTTTAACGAGTCACATCTGGTGGTTCTTCATGTCATGTTACATTATGAATCTTTATGGGCAATTAACTGGTTGGGTATGAAAACACCCACACTAGTAATGGGTCAATGGGCACATCCAGTTTCAGAATTCAGCTCAAATTGTTAAGTCTGTCTCCAAAGAAAAAACACACTATTTTCATTCTGATGAATTTGAGGAGACAGTGGTAGGATGTAGAGTAAACAGAAGACTTTCTCTGATGCATAAATATTGGCTGCTGAAATGGCTAGTATTCTTCCCTCCTCATCTTGTACTTTAAATAAACCGCAATAGCCAAAAAACTTCTATGTAATTACTTTTATTATAGCCATGAAAATAATTATTTGAGATAAGTTACTTGAAATGTTTTTGTTTTAAAAGCATTACTCAGCGGGTTTAACAAAAGAAACATATTTCCAGCTCTAGCAGGATTTGCACAGCCAAAAAAAGTCTCCCTTGACCTTGAAGTACGGCTGGGCAAGAGTCTTTGCTCGAGGTTGTTTTGCTGATTTTTAAAATTTTTTTTATTTTTTTCGTTTCCTTCCCTGGCTTCCCCCCCACCATGTGGAGCTTTACAAGTGAGTTTGTTTTCCTGAATATTTTCCACATCGATTTCTGGACCACACCACAGTCTGCTCTGATGCTGAGCTGTGGCAGTACCTTCAGCAGTCCTGGAAAGGGCAAGAGAAGCCAAGCGTGGTGCTTTCCACCTTAGGCTAATTTTTTAGCTGTGATCAAAGCAAGGACAGATCCAGCAGGTGGCTGGTGGGCAAAGCGCTGTTTGTTGCACTGTGATGCTCTGGTGCATCAGCCCCATCATCGTGCAGGACAGATCACTGCAAGGAGCAGGTTCCTTGTCCATGTCCACGTGGTGCAGGAACTCCTTCTCCAAAGTCCTCCATGATGATAGAGGTGGAGGGGAGCAAGGGTTTGCCATGAACTTCGGTGATGCAAAGCAGGGGTTGATATGGTTACAGCTCATGTTGGTATGTTACTAAAACATGCTTTGTTTAAATCCCAGTGAATTTGAGACCTTAATTTAGACAACAAAATTATGTTGCAACTGATCAAGTACTGCTAGCCAAAGGGATCGGCAGCCCCGTGCACCTGTGGCTCAGTCTCCTCGCTGTGCACAGGAGCCAGGCACACCAGAAGTTAAACCAAATGTTGTGAAACCAGATCAGGTCTGAACTGTCTGCTTAAAAAGTAACATCTCTAGTTTTTACATGAATTTTTAATTTTAGATGACACCTTTGACTGGAAGTGACAGTGGAGCAGATCATTTGTGTAATTACAGCAACAGTCGTTGAGGAAGGAAGGAATATCTCCAAAGCATATAAAACATGAAATGGATTTGATAGTGTATGAACTCTGTAACCAGAGCTGCAGGAACCTTCTGGATTAGGGAGGCTATAAACCTGGTAATGTCTTAGCTGAGGTACTAAAAAGTCATGAGATCAGCCTTTCTCTGCACTTCAGGTGAAGTAAAGTAATTAATAAAGTGGAAGAAGTGAACTTTTAATGAGTCTAAGGCTTAGCCACCCTGCTAACAGCAGAAATGCTAATGCCATGCTGGACAGAAGCAGATGGGAGTAGCTGTAGAAGGGGTGTTTAGCATGTTTAAAAAAAAAAAAATCCATGCAGTGGATTTGAAGCTAACTTTGTTATGCATATGCTAAATTCCATGCAGGAAGACTGCATGCATTATGCGCTGAACAGTCACTTGGTCTTCCTCACTGCCTTCCTTTCAAGTCACACCTTTTCCAGAAATGTATTTTCAACATACTACCAGGTGTTGGGGATTTTTTTCGTGCAGCAAGCTGTCCTTAACCTAATAAATGCTCTTATACTCATTGTAGTGAGATGCTTTACACTTTTTTCTAGAAAACGTTGTGTATGGTATGTATAGATCAGGGTTTCTTACGATGAATGCACAAAGCAATCTGTAGAAAACCAAGAAGCAAGCAGTAGGCATCTACAAGCCAGGACTGAAGCAATGCATTGCTGAGAAGGAAATTTCCTGTAATGGTTAGACAAGTGCTTAGGATGTGTTGCAAACCACAAACTCTCCCTAAATATTGTGTCTGAGGAAAATAATCTCCGTCACAGTAATTTGTACATATTTGAGAACTTGGTAATGATCCTAAAAGTCTGGTTTGGATAAATGGAAAATTCTCTTCTGCTGTTTAAAAATGTAATATCAAATGCAATTTTTTGTTGCTTATATGAAGATCACAGCTAATTAGCCTTAGTTAAGTAAAGCATATCCTTTGAAAATTGGAGACAAGTTCCTTTGCCCTCTGAAGAATTGCCTGTTATTTACATTGTTAATATTAATAACCTGCAGCCTCTAAACTCTGAGTCAGTGTCATTGGAGACAGCCTTGTAACAAACAACTCGGACGTCCAGTAAAATAATGACTTTTTAGGGACTGTCTTTATTTTGTTTTTCAACAAGTTGAAATAACTAGTGATGAGCAGAGACTAATATTGTCGAGGTAAAATCCAGATTCAAGCTGCAAGCCTTTGAAATCTTAGTTCATACCTTCCCCAGTATATCTTGTGTGCAATGTGCGTGTAAGGTAGCAGAGCAAGCAAAGCTGTTTCACCAGTTCTGGTGGGAACTACAAGAGGTGTAACTCTGGGTGTGAGGGTTTTTGATGAGGTGAGATGCTCCTCTGGTGATGCCTCTGGGTTCCAGAGGCTGGAATGTGTTTCTGGGCACAGAGACCAGTGTCATGGATCCCTGTAGGAGGATATTGATCCTCCGCTTGTGTTGAGTGTCCATGGCAAGACCTACTCTGGTGCTGCTCACCTTGATTGTCTTCCTACTGCTCCCACTTCATCACTACTCTTCACCAGGTAGAGGGAAGAAAAGAAAAATATGATTGACTGGAAAAGCTGCACAAAAGAATGGCAGAAAGCTCCAGAAGGAGCAAATCCTGGAAGTACAGACTTAAACTGGTAGCAGAAACTCAAATATTCTCAATATTTTTGTGTTTTGGAGGGGTAACCAACTGCTTGAATTGTACCCAGCACGAGTGAGGCAGCAGAGCGGGGGCGGTGGGAGCAGGATTTGCTGTGCTTTGGAAGTGGGTTGGACATCTTGTTCTCTGCCACCTCCAGCTTCTCAGGCTTCTTCAGGGACGAAAGCAAGAGCTTTGTAGTAAGCTGGTTCTCAGCTCACAAAGCATGGGTGAGTAATAGTAAAGCCAGTGCAGATCAACTGGAAAACTTTGAAAAGTATTATTGGGGGTGATGTAGAAATGAATGGAATTCATTAACGTAGAGATGAATATTGAAGGAAATGGGTTAGGATGATAAGTCAGCCAACAGTCCTCTGTAAAGTTTGCAAAAATGCAGGACTTGGCATTAAAACTTCTGTGCTATTTGTGCTTTTCTTGCACTTGGAGATTCCAGCAAAAAACAACTCCTTTCTGAAACTGGTACTACGTGTGCACAGGCAGACATGAAAACTTCCCCAAAGAGCTGAGAGTCTGGTGCTGGAGTCAATGCCAAGGATGGGGAGAGGCTGCACTTAACGTGCCCTGTTGTGTTACCACCCCACAAGCACGGGGGGCTGCTGTGAAGGGAAACTGTTTTTACATACACAGTAAAAATGGAGGATATTCACCAAAGCTGAGGCCTTCCAGATGTGTCCTGAGGGAGCTCAGGGCTGCAAGGAGCCTAAAAAAAAACCCCAAACAAACCAAAAGCAAAGCAAAACCAGGCAGCCAACCAAAAACTCCTCATTGGATGTTCTGTTCAACTATCTGAACTGAAAATAAATATTACTAATAAAGAATTAAATACTGAATCAGAATGCATTTGCAAATTGAAGGCCGTATGCTTCTTAGCTATTAAACTTATATAACTGATAACATTTAGGTTACAGTTTTAAAACTGTTTAGGAGGTTTGGAAGCCCCATCCCATTAACTGCAGTGGGAAGTGAGCACCCAGATCCCCAAGGTGACTTTGAAAATCTCTGCCTAAACATATCTTTCTGCTTCGTGTTCATAAGGTTGAATGGAAGCAAAGTTTCTGGGATATGGTAATTTCATACTAGAATAAATCTTGTATAAGTTAAAATCCCTGGAAGCTCCAAGGTAGTAGGAGTTATGTACTGGGGAATCTTTAACAAGATCACTGAGGAGATTACTGGTTTAATAAATGAAGATTTTTATCTTAGCTCCTTTGAGACAAGGAAGACACCAAGGGACTAGAGAGAAGCAAATACAATCCCAGTTTGGAAGAGGGGGAGAGGGGGAAATTGGACTAGCAAAAACAGCCAGGATATAATAGACCAGTACATCTGACCTTGGTGCTAGGCAAAACTCTAGAAACATTAATAAAGGATGAGATCACAAAACATCTGGAGAAATAAACTAGTCAGCATGGTTTCATAAAGGGTAAATCCTGTCTGACAAATCAGTGGAATTTTTTTTAGGGAAATGTGGAAAGCAGGCAGAGGTGACAGTGTCGGGCTTAATTCTGTCCTTTCTGGGTTCGCGGCGCTGATCTGAACAGAGAAAGGATTGCCTGGGCAACTGGGGCGTGGGTTGGAGTAATGCTGGTGTAAAGGGCAGAGAAGTGAAGTGTAACAGGAGGCAGTACCAATAGACAACTAATATTGAGGGTTAAACTAGAGCTCTGTGCATATGTTCTGGAAAAAAACTGAGTAAAGGTGGTATCCAGTGAGGTGAGTAAAGTGGAGATGATGGAATAAATCTACAGAGAACTTGTGTACAAAACTGGGAAATTGTGGAAGAAAATGGTCCATCACCTCCTTTTGAGACAAACATTTTTAAATTTGTCACTCTGAATGGTGAGGATATATGTTTTGCAGAACTCTGACCAAGAAGGAGTTGTACTTACACAAAGCAGAGGCTAAACCCTACAGAGAAGTATGAACTGTGAAGATATAAGAGTTTAATCTGGCATATTGTAAAGTACTTACCTGGACCTCTGTAGGCTGCCCTGCCTGAGGTAGGACATCACAGCATCAAATGGACATCCTGGGGATTGGAAAGGGCAGAGGACAGCAGGAACGATAGAAGTACTTGTGAAGTTGCTACGTGCAGAAAGCCTGGGAAACCTGGAAATGTACTCACTTGGGGGAAAAACAAGCTGTTTAAAAGATGATATGATTTGAAGATTTCAAGATGCGGAGGAAGAATTTGAGAGCAGATGAACTACAGATAAACTCTTTAAATTTACTCAGAATCCCAGAATGTGTGTTCATAAAATAAGTATAAAGAAAAAAAGCAGCTGAAATAAGAATATAGATATATTTGATTCAAGCAGGGTGAAAGAAACTGTTAAATTGCTGATGCAGGATGAAAAAGGAGCCAGCTTGCATTGCCATCTACCTGTGCTGAAAAACAGGGAGATGTTAATGGAGGGGAGAGAAATCAGCTTCATTGTTTTCTAGCATAACCCATATCTTGACTGGTTATGCAGTTAAAGGCCACGTAATTAATCTGAAGCATTATGACATATGAGGAAGGGATGAGGGTTCAGGAAGTGCTGGTGGGTCAGCTGGTAGGTGGTACCTTGCGTGTCTGAATGAGCTGCCCAGGAGACCCGGGGAAAGGCCACGGCTGTACCTGAAGGAGTTATCCTGGTTTATCAGCTGCATCTTCTGCTGCTTGGCACATCTGCATCCTTCCCAGAGGCCATTTTTACTTTGTTTTCCAGCTGGGGGGAGGTGAGGGGAAACCAACTGCAAATTCATGGTGTCAGTTGGAAAGGAAAACAAAACTGGAGGGGGGGGGAAAACCCGACCAACTACCGGTTTTTAATGTTTACAAGGGGATTTTTATAATAAATCTTCACAATACTGAAGAGAAGAGTAGCACAAAGTCCAACTGTTGCAAGCTAACCACGTGCAAGGGTCTGGGCTCACCAGGCTTGTGTAAATGGATGAAGATGAAAAGCACATCAGTCCCAAAATGCCATTGAGCAAAGGGAATGTGTGCCTGCCTGCTACGACCTGCAAGGAATTACCTGGCAGAGTTCTTATTAATTTTATTGTTGATCCACAAATACTCTTGCTGTGTGTATGACCTGCAAATAGCTCTGCTTGTGAGACTGTCCTAGTATACTAATTTATGAAGAAACAACATGAGAAAAACGGAGTCAGTACACAATATTTTTTTTAGTAATGGGAGCTGCATGCGTGTTTTCTTATCCAATGTGTACCGAAATTTATGCACAAAAATAGAAATACCACTGTTGCCTCATGCTTAGTGACACTGTTGATGTGATGTGGGCCAGAACAGGCGAGCACAACAGTCTCCTCTCTGCTCTAAAAAAACCACCTTTTTTCTATCAGATCGTAAGAGCACAGTATAAAGCCAGTCACATTTTTCTTAGCATTATTCAAATCCACTTACTAAACTGTGTTTGTTCAGGGTGGGTTTTTTCCTTATTGCAAACAGTTGGCAAATTAAGGTGGCTAAAATAAGATGTGGCTGGAACCTTTAAATAAAACTCTTACTTAATGCGAAGGAAGCAAATGCTTCTCAGGGCTTGAAGTTGTCCATGTGTTGGTTTGCTCGATCTGTGCATAGTTCTGCTCTTTGTGGGTTTGATTAGGAGTGACAACCCTAAAATACTACGGGGAAGGTCTTTTTAGCATTTGCTATCTGACCACAAACAGGAAATATGAAAATCTGGTGTGAAACTGTGCTAACCCTATTTGTAGGGACAAGACCAAGGGGCAGTGCAAGTTGCAAGTGTTACATCTAACTGCTCAGGTGCCGTTCTTTTCAAAACTCTCTGCTTTGATAGTTCCCTGTTGCATGGTTTGGGGTTTTTGGCTAATTTTGACAGGTTTTTTTCCATTTGGTTCTATTAGACTATTACTTCAGCTACTCCGGGTTACTTATGGTAACATAAGATGTAGTAGATATAAGCTGGAATAACTCCAGTGTCTTCCCAAAGCATGAAGCTGTTGTGTCAATGAAACTGTTTCTTTTTCAACCTGCTTCTCATTTTTCCCGTTGCCTTCAGGAATGAGTCATTAATAGCTGCTATTCAGGAAAAAAGTGAGAACTCTTTCAGTCCATAACTCACCCTCACAATTCAAGCACTGAGTCAGTTTTGAACCTTTTTTTTTATACTGCATTGTTACATAACCACCAAAACAGATGGAGTGCTCGCTTTAAAAAGATAATACCAAATTCACTACAAGGCTACTCAGATCTCCCTTTTAACCCCCCCTTCAGGTCAATAGGATTTCATCCTGGACTTCTAAAGTGATGTCAGGTGCTGGGAGCTGCTGTACCTGCTTCCTGTACGTGTATTTTTTCCCAGTTATGAGCTGCATGTGAGGGATACTCTGTGCCAGTGGCTCATCTTGCTGCATGGGGTGTTGTGACCTGCCTGATCAAGTGCTGTGCAACTCTAACCCCCCCAAATGTGATGGAAATTGGTAAGCAATTTAAATCTGCCAGGCTTTTTTTTTTTTTTTGCTACAGATAAAAGTATGTTGATTTGCCAACCCCAACTGTGAAATGTTCCCACTGCCTGAACTATTTTCTACACAACACTTGTTTTCTCTGTAAAAGCCTTTTTCTATTGATCTGAATTGACTTGTGGAGAAAAGCCTTGCGAGTTCAATGCAAATTGTTACCGTGCACTTACTGTGAGCAGCAGAGCAATACAAAAGGATGCTTTTGTGTAGATGTGCAACGTGTGTATTTCAAGACATGTCTCCCTGTATTGATATTTGGTCTGATCTTGCTTTCAGAGTATAAGCAAGCAGTCAATTAATGCATTTTTAAATGTTTTGAGGGGAAGCTAAATCTAAAATCCGAGGAGGGCACATGTTTGGGTAGAGGAATGCTGAATCCGCGTGTTTTCCTGGATTGAACTGAAATTGATCTCAATCTTTCAGCTGAGACAACATCAACTTTTAGACTTTTATCCTAGCTATATGTTGGGGATTGGAGGAAGGACCGCAACAATACCAGAAAGCGCATATTGTTTAGGTTTTTTTTATGTTTTTATGAAGTTTTTGAGCCTGTTGTGCAGCTCAGTTTACCAAAGAACCGTGAGTAGATTTGGGGTAGGAAGAAATCTCAGTTCTTGAGAGATTTATCCATAAACAGTTTTGAAATGTAGGTCCCTGCTATGCACTCAGGGCCCAACCATCAGGTTGCTCATCTGCTTTGGTGAGCGGGGCAAAGTTTTCTTTGCTTGAGGAATATCAATGTAGCAAGAACATGGCACTTCATCTGTGTACTTGTGGTCACGGCCTCAAAAAGACACAAGAGCAAAGCCTAGTGCAGGTGAACCCTTGCCCTCTGGGTTTGGTAAAGCACCCTCAGAAGGTACTCCAAGCATTCGTGATGAACTAACTCCAGAACAAGAAAGATTTGGTGGCAAGAGGGCAGACCACCACATCTTCTGTTCTCAAAATCTCCACGAGCATGCAGGTGGAGGAACAGACCTCTACTCAAGCTTTGGCTGCACAGCCACGCTCTTTACCCAAGCCCTGCCCCAGCAACCCCCAGCCAGCTTTTGAGCCTTCCTGAGCACGAGCTGCAACACCAAGTTCAGAGCTGTCAGCTAAACCATAAATTGTCAGATTTATACTTGCGTTAAAATATTTCTGAGGCTGGCCTGCACATTTTCTTGATAGGTCAATAAACTTAGCCTGTGGAGTCCAGGTTTAAGTTGCATTTGTGCAGATGCCAAAAGTGGGAATAACTCATGGGCGTTGCATTAGGCTTCCTAAGTCAGGCAACCTGAGTTACATTTAGTACTTGGGTGTGGAGCAGGGACATGCCTCCCTGCCCCTTGTGCTGTTGAGTGGAAGTACTTGTGTCATAAATGACCAGAAGAAAAATGCAAAGACAAATCTTGCTTAGTACAGAAAATATCTTATGTGATCCCTTTGTAGGTGAACTGGAGAGCAGAATGACCATCACTCGTGAAACGTGCTTCCCATGCTGTGGTTTACATCTGCCAGAGGAAACAAGCCCAAAACAGCTTTTAGAATCATAGAATCACTGGGGTTGGAAGAGACCTTCAAGATCATCAAGTCCAACCATAAACCTACACTGCCAAAATCACCCCTAACCCATGTCCCTCAACACCACATCTACCTGTCTTTTAAATACCTCCAGGGACGGCGATTCCACCACCTCCCTGGGCAGCCTGTTCCAATGTTTGATAACCCTTTTGGTAAAGAAATTTTTCCTAATATCCAATATTTTAGTGTCTGCATGCAGAAATAACGGCATTACCAGTAGTGCCACCTGGCAAAGGATGGCATCTGGTTTGATGATGGATGAGCAGCTGCCCCCCTCTGTGCCACAAACAAGAGCTTCTCATTAGAAAGATGAGAAACGAGAGCTTCTCATCTCGATTGGAAAAAGTGAGGCTTTGGCCATAAGGGTGTAAGAATTTTGTTGCTTAGTTTGAGGTCTGTTTGTCTGTCCAAAGAAAATTTAACACCACTGCAGTTTTTTTGCTGGTTTTGTGTGCATACCAGTTGTTTTTTAGAACAAATGGTTTGCACAGAAAGACACAAATCCTTCTTGACTCCTTCCTCCTTTCATCTGTTGCTGTGTTCCAAGGTTGAGGCAATGCGTGGCTTTGCAGGGACAAAACCTTCTGGGATGCCTGGAAGCAGCTCTCGGTGCCCGCTGGAGAGCCAGAGAGGCTGGTGCCTGCGGGAGGTTAGGGGCTGGTAGGAAGTAAAGCCTTAACGATGTTTTGCAACTACTCAAAAAGCAGAGCCAGATTTCTCTCCCCGCATTGCAGCCCAAATCCGTCAAGGCTTCTGCATCCAGCTTTAAGCGCAGGCATGGGCCCCCAAAGGATGGCGCGGGCTGCGGCGAGCCTGTACTTACACAGGCAGTGTTGATTCAGGATTAAGGTGAATAGAGCTGGCTCCTCTGGGGAGGTATATATTAGACTTTTTGAAAAACTTTTGACCTTAGCCATGCTCATTTTGTGTTTTAAGTAATCGTGATGGCTCCCACGACGTCACGCCTCCTGAAGCTGGCGGTCGGTTGCTGGCGTGGTTAAAGAGTGAAGGTTTTTAGAGGAGCCAAAACGGTTCAAGGAAATAAATCCCACTGAATTGAGTGCGACCCGAGCACCTCGCTCCCCCGGGGCCTTTGGATCATCCCCGTTTATAAGTCTTGTGCAAAAATATGAAAATTTCTGGTGACTTTGGGTGCTTCCACTTGAAGGTGAATGGGGAATTTGGAGTCTGCTCAAAACCCTGAACTCTTTTCACCAGCAATGTCACAACCCAGGCATACAGAAAATGGCCCTTCAGGTGGAAAGTTAATCCAGAAATCCTGGCAGTTGTAGTCATTTCAGAAGCAAACTATCCCACTGAAGTATTGTAGCTGAAAACCAAGAGCAAGGAATTTGAAATGAATACGTTATAAATTCTCCTTGTGTAGTAACTTTTGCACATCTTCAGAATTGCAGAGGGCTGGGGAGCAGAAAGGAGACAAGGCAGACTACACACAAAATGCAAAATCCTTCTGAGAGAGAAATCATATTTTTTATTTACTCACGTTGCACTAAACCTACTTTTTCTTAAGTAACAAACAGGGGGATGAAGTGAGAGATGACGTGTCTGAGCTGCCCCTGGTCCCAGCACCCTGCCCGTGTGAAGGGCTGGAACAGGGACGTCCACCACCAGAGCAGAGCGCAGCCTAATGAGTGCTGGGCGACAGCAGCACTGCCACCGAAGCACATGTGACATTGGCATGAATATCAAATGAATTCATTATAATCACTGCTATTTCCATGAATACCAAATGAACTTATAATAACTGAACTCCTAGTTACCATTTTGTGTTTTTAAAAAAAAGAAAAATACACAAGAAAACAAACCAAAAAAACCACCAACAAAAGAACAAACCAAAATAATGAAAAAATTAACCTCGTTAAATTTTTGGAGAGGTGATTTTTTAGACAAAGTGTTTGAAAAAAATTCAAGTAGTTGATGATGGTTTCTGCCCATTGTTTCTTTTTCATATAAGTCTCTCATTTTTGAATGCTAGATACCAGATAATGAGGGTGTAGAATTATTTAATTGCCTAAATGACAATCTCGATTAAGTGTAGGGTTTTTTGAAAATAAGTGTCTTTGCTGTAAAAGGACAACACAGGTAACACTCTAAGAGTGTCTAAGCTAATGAAGGGTTCATATGTAGCACCTTTTAGATGGCTCTTCGCTTCCTGAAACAGAGAAACTCTGGTTTTGAGTCAAACATCTGCATCGACCAAAACTTCAGAAGGCTGACTTTGCGAGGTGTGTTTTCTTGTGTTATAATTATACACCACAGACTGCAAATACCACCAAATCTGTAAGCAATAGTTCGTTGCAGCCAGATTCCTCCTTCCCTGCCCAAGCACCGAAACTTCGGGAGGCTCTGTGCTTCCCCCTTTCCCATGGGAAGCTTAGCTCGCTCCTGCCTTTTGCTTTTGCCAGCTTGGTCCGCGCTGGCGTCGCAACACGGAAGGACGGTTGCGACTTTGCCGTTGATGTTGAAATGCAACGGTTGACCTGCGTGAATGTGTGTGATGTGGAATCAGACAGGGTAAATGGACTTTGACTTAGTGACCTTCCATATGAAAGAGAAAAGCAAATTGCACCCGCGCTTTTCTTGCTTTGCGGGAGCAGCTACTGAAAATACAAATTAAAAGCTGTAATGGGAGCTTGGGGTGGATCTGTACAATAAGAAACTTCTAGGTCAGGCAGGAGGGTTGCAATAATAATAATATCAAGTACATTTCCTTATTTAACTTTGTTTTTTATTGTGTTCAGCCCACAGCTGAATTTTTTTACCTTGTAACATAGTCCCTAATTGAGACACATGAAGCTCATAAGAGGCTTTAGACAAGATTCTGCTAGCCACAAAAGTCATTATCTCATTTTCATTTATTAACATGATATTTCCAATGGATTAACGAGGGTTTCCCTTTTGTTGCTTCTGCTATGGCACTAGCCCTAAAGGGGCTGTTGCGTCTCTCCATCTCAAGTGACTTCTTACTCACATTAGATTACAGTAATGTACGTGTTACAGGAATGACATTTATTATACTTCTTGAATTAAAATTCCCTATTTGAAGTAGCTATAATTGCTGGAAATAGGATAAAGTGGACTTGAGTGTTGATTTTAGCAATGAGCTAGTATCAAAATAACTGCTGTTAGAACTGAGCGTGCAAAAATACTCTCCTCTAATTTCAAATATCTAATCCTGTAGTATTTCTGGAATCGGCATTATGATGCAGAATCAGTAATTTCAGTTTGCTGAAGAAGATGAAGGTGGTCTTAAGAAACTACTCCCTTTATTTTCCACAACACTCCTAGTTATTTTTCAAGTGTCAGTGGTCCTACCATTCCACGAGGCTGCAAAGAACAAAGTAATAGTACAAATTTTTGGTTCGTCAGGAAAAGTGCCAACCGGGTACCCCACCGGGGGCATTGCAGCAGGCTGCAGTGCTGAACAGGGTGCAGAGGGAGCCGTGTTATTTTCCTGACGTGTTTTTTCAGCTCCGCTCGCTGCTCCCCGGTTCCTCCTCCTCTCCCAGAAGGCTGCCCGAGCAGCGTTACAGCAAGGACCTGCAGAGAGCCTGTCTGCTCCAGGCGCTGTCTGATCTTGTCTGACATAATTTAAACCCATGCTTCCTGCTTTAGTTTTACATTTTCCAGGGCCTGAAAGGTTCAGTGAGAAACAAAATTCACCTAAGAAAAACATAGAATAGGCAATTTAAATCAGCGCAGTCTCTTTCTGCTCCACCTTACGTGATGTAAAGATGCTGTGCAGGATGCTTACCTTCAGGTTTGATGTAAAATCAAGACCTTAATTGTTTGTGGGTGTTGGATTTCTCTTGACCAGTCCTTCGAAAGGTTTCAGCCCTACAGAGGGTGAGTTTAACTCTGGCATTTAGGTGGGGGGAAAAAAAAAGTATCTGTGCTCCAGCCAGCCCTCCCTGGGGCAGCTGGATTTAATGCTGTTCCTCACCTGTGTTTTTCCAGAACTGCTGTTGCCTGCCCAGAGGTGCACAGAGGAAGGAGCACAGAGTTAGCACACACACTGATGGCCTGCTCTTTCTGGATCAGTCTTTAATAAGCCTAAGGATATGAAAATCTGGAAAATAAGCTGTGGAGGTTAGAAGAAGAATTCTTCCTGCCTTGTATTCTGGGGAGGGGAGTGGGTGGAATAGCAGGGATATTTAATCCAGGAAGCTCCATCATATGTCAAGTTTAAAATTGTAACCTACAGTGCTTTATAAAAACTGTTATGAACACAATCACTAACAGGTTTCAACATAAATTTGTAAACCAAAGAAGCCCTTGCTGATGTGTTTTGGATTTTCTTCTGCGCTCTCTATTCTAGAGGGTGCTTCCTTCTTTATTTATTAAATTGCTTATCAAGGCTGATGTCTTGGGAAATGGGGCTGTTCAGAGCCGCTGGCGGCAGCTCTGTGTTGGCAGGGAGCTGGTGAGACTTCTGCATGGAATCTCCCCCCAGTCTGGTGTCATAACTGTAGTCATTTTGAAGGAAAGCTTTAGAGGGATGCTTAAAGGATGGGCTTTACCTTTTGCAAGGGCAGGGAACTTGCTTTAAAAAAAAAAAAAGAGAGAATTGGCAGACATAAAAAAAGATGCATTTTTCACTCTCTGTGATTTTTCTAACAAATTTTGTCCGTAATAAAATAATGGAACTCATGTAAGGCAAAGGGCCTTCACCTGATGGGTGGGAGGTAGTTGTTTGGAGGGACCTCTTAAGAAACACAAAAAACCTCTTGAGTAACCCCAAACCCCTCGAGTAACCCCAAGCCCCTCTGCCTGGGATTCAGAGCATTCGGCTCTGCCTCTGTCAGCCCCTTTCCCTAGTTTGTATTTCACATCAGGGTTCAGAGAGGTGGTCTGCGTTCACTAGAGCCTGACCAGAAGGGGTGTTCAGAGCGCGTTCTTCCTTAATTTAAAAAAAAAAAAGTGTGAACAGTTGGAATAAAACCTGAGTTTTGGGTAAATTCCAATAATGTGTTTTTCATTGCAGGAGATGTGATGCCTGTCAACACCTACTAGTCAGATTCGCCTCCTTTTTACATATCTTAAACAGGCCCCCCCTTTTCTGTAGCAGAGAGGAGTGTCCTGCATATCATGCTTCCATCTCCATACTGTAATTATTAATACAGGGTAGAGAGAGGTCACCTATGTTTTTTGGCAACAGTTACGTTCCCATGTATAAATCATGATAAAGTGCTATTACTCTGTAGGGTACACTGATGTTTTCAATTTACCCTGTGTAGAATAGCCTTTCTTTCTTTCTTTCTTTCTCCCTTAAAAAAATTTTTAAAAAGTCTTTTGTTCCTATAATATAGATAAACTCATAGATTTCACAACCAATAAAAATAATATTAATAAAAATGAGGCATTGTTACAAAGTAGGTCCTAACTATGCAGCCTAATGTTTCAGTAAGTCTGCGGTGCACATCCTTTTATAGCCAATTAAGAGGATGTTTTATTTCCCTCATTAAAAGTGCAGCCCACAGTCACCATGTTGAATCAAATAAGTATGAGTTTGCACATCCTGTGCGCAACCTTTCCTTGAGGCACAGTAGCATTTGTCATCTTTATAATAAAGCTTTCCAATTTTTCTGATTAATATTTAAAAGAAATAACATGACCTGAGGAATATATATATAACATCCTTGTTCGAAGGCACTCTGTACTACACCGTGCTCCCTGGTTTAAGGCTAATGTACCATTATATCACATTGTATCCTGCCTCCTCCTAAGACCTATTTTCCCGTGTTTACATGCAGCAGCACTTACTTTGTGCCCTTTTCTTTCTCCTCGATGATAGAGGTATCTCATGAGTGCATGTCACATTTCGGTGGTCGCTGTGATGCTCCTTGTCTTTAGTCTTGCCCTGCCATGTGGAGGGTAGGGGATGGTCCTCTAGAGATTGTCCTCTGAGCAATTGCTGGGTTCTTACGGGTCTGTGAGCAAGT
This sequence comes from Chionis minor, assembly GCA_013398295.1. Lineage (NCBI taxonomy): Eukaryota > Metazoa > Chordata > Aves > Charadriiformes > Chionidae > Chionis > Chionis minor. The sequence goes on along the minus strand of VZSF01007525.1, from coordinate 680,554 downwards.
GGTTTCTGAATCAAACTCCTTACAGCTTTCTAGCAAAGCAAATGTGGGCTGGAGTGCCGTTGCGAGGGAAGGTCCAAGCCCTTTGCTGAGCTACGAAAGCCTGGGCAGTGGTTGGGGACAGCAGGCTCAATGGGTCTCTCCTGGTTCATGTGGCAATTTGGTAACGTGACTGTTGTGCATGTCTTTGGTAGAGATGACCTGGAAAAGCGCGGATTCATCATGTAAAGGCACACCTTCCAACCCAGCCATTTCTCCTCAAAGTCCCCATCTGGTAGAGCTTTACTGAACTCAAAGAGCTTCACGGTTGTGATAGACTCCGAGAAAGCAGATTGCTGTGTTAGGACATAGGGCTTCTTCAGGTTGCAGAAATACTGACTACTTATTTATATTTATTATTATTACTACTGAAAACCATATCTGTAAAAAGACAAGACCACGCCACAATGAGCTTTGGTTGGCAGCGTAATGTAGTGTAAGGTACTGAACAAGGGTAAAGAATGAACAAGTTGAGATTTGACAGCAGAGGTGTTAGAAACTGTTTATTCCTATGCAGGCTTTTCAGTACATACATTCCCTGGTCTTCTCCTGCCCCGCCCCGCCCCCCCTGCCTTCCCGCCACGTTGTCGCTTATTTATTTTCTTTCATTTTTTCCCAATAATAATTGGAGACAAACAGAAGAAAATGACGAAGACTAAGGTCAGTTTTGGTATTTTATATTGGCACCCATTGCTAAAGCCCCTTAGGTTCTTCAAACCATTACAAGTAATCACAGCTAGAATAACAAAATATAAGCCTTTAAACTTAAAGGCTCAATTATTCAGGGCTCTCTGTAAATTACAGACAAAGCTAACAAATTTCATACATTAGTCATGGTAAAAAATATTAAATTCCATGGTTTGTCACAGATTAATAGGGAAAAAAGATTAAAATGGCAAGTTGTGTAAGTAATTTAAACAAATGGTTGTCAGAGATTCTGCATGTTTGGCGAAGAATTAAATAAGTGAATATCAGCAGCTGAACTTCTTGCAGAGGAGCCAAACCCTTTTGGAAAAGCTGAGGCTCTTTTTGAATATGGAAGCAATGTTTTACTCAATCCTATAACACATTCAAAACAGCTGTTGAACAAAGAAGAATAATTTACCATGCAGTGTTGCTTGCATTTGTCTTAATCCATCCCCACCAGTAAGTCACTTGCTGTGGAGGGAAAAAGGAAAACTCTCCTGTGGACCGAGACTTGGAAGATGTGGAGAATACCAAGATTAATATTGACGGCTGGAGCGCTTGTTGGAGGGAGCGATAACACCGTGCACCAGCAGGCAATCCTTTCCATTAAGTAGCACCAAGAAATAACTGCAGTATTTTCTTTCCCGCATGTTGGTACTTGGGCAAAAACTTACTGGGCAAGCCAGCACCAGAGCCAAGAGGATCCCCACCCCTACTCAGGGATGGGGTGGAGATCCCCGCTGCAAGGGACCGCAGCATCCATGTGCGAGGTGCCGCGCAACCACCACCCACAGCGTGGAGCTGTCGCCATTGACCCAACTTCTGCCTAAAGAGAGTTCTCCCAGTTAAGGAGGATGATAGCAATGCACACCGCACGTGCCGTGATGGATTTTGCAAGAACAAGCTCTATATGCACTCAACCTGGGAGAGTTTATTTTTATTATTATTATTATTTATTTCCTTATTTCTTGGGTTTTTTCTGCCTGTTGGGGAGGGTGAGATAAGTCTTCCATCCTCCTGATCTCCTGGAGCTAACAGTGTGATACCGAGAACAGGAACTCTCCCTACCTCCCATTTCAGCCTGGTTCAGAAGGCTTTTGATTATTTTTTTTCACTCTTCACTCCTTTAACCCTTGTTGTTTTGTGAGGGGGAACCAGAAAGGAAATCAAAGCTGTGGTTGATAGCAAGGGAACTAAGTACTTCTTTTCTGACTTTCCTGACCCCTAATTTACTTTCTCTTTCGCTCCCCTTTATAGTTCTCCCAATTTACAGCTGGACACAGCTCTCTGAAAACACAGGTGTGGCACCACAAACAGCCCGCTATTGCAATTTTCTTCTTTTAAATCTGTCATTTGCTCGTTGGCTCTTACTTTAACACCCCGTGGTGCAGTGTCCTGCTATGGAAGGCTAGAACTGGCCTTTGCACTGAGGTAAAACATTCGGTTACACTGAAACAGGAATTGGAGATGGGAGATTTAGGACAGCCCATGCCAATACGTATCTGAATGCTTCCCTGAGCCTCACAGCCCAGGCCAAACAGGGTTTAGTGCAGAGATGTCTTTGACCATTTTCTTAAGCTGCCATTGAGGAAAGGGCTGTGCCTCCACGTGCCGCTGCCCAGCCTCGGCATCGCAGCGGCTCCGGGAATGCTTGCTTTGAAATGAATTCAGGCAGAGCGATCGCTCGGGGTAGCTTGCTCCATCAACACGGTTTTTAACATTTTCAGTAAATCTCTATTTCACTCAATGTGATTTTCATAAAATTCATAGTGAGTGAAATGGCAGTTAGAGATGGAGAAACATACAGTCTTCATGGTTTACCTCTCCTAACGCAAAGATTCATAGTTTTCATCATAGCTTTCAGGGAACTTTATTTTGTGTCTGTTTGTTTAGCATAAAATCCACTGGCAGGCAAGACGTCCTCTCCAGTGTTCATGTGTCTGCCAGCGTGAAGACGCTCTGGAGGCTGTGTCCATGGGCAGAGTTAATTGAACCAGCGTTTGGGATCTGTTGTTCCCACAGCAGCTCCATCCTGGCTGGAGCCGGGAAACTCTAGTCATCTCCCATGGGAACTCATTCCCAGGAAAATTCCCAGCACAGCTTCTCAATGAAGGAGGCTGAGTGTCTTCTGATATATCTTGGATAAGCATCTGCTTGTGATATTCATCCAAGAACTGGATTGCTCCATGTTGATTCATTTCAGCAGCTGACCCAGCAGCAGTTTGTATACCAGTGCCGATGATTTAACTTTGGTTGACTTCAGGAGTTGTCTTTGACCTAGATTTAGAGTCAAGCTTAGATCTTTAGTGGAAGACCCCAGGGTTCACGCCTGACATTACCAAATTGTCACGCAAACAGACCCACAGAAAAACAGATACTGTTGATTTTGCTGGCTGTTTCATAGGCTTGTGCATCGTCGGCCCAAACTACAGGGTACTCATCTGTCTGGTTTTCAGCCCAGTTTGAGGGCTAACACAGGGACAAGCCCTTTTGCTACCCTTTGTGTAGCTGTAGAGGTGTTTGGTTTAAACTTCTGGTGTAGCAGGAAGGTCTGGGGCCACCAGGAATGAGAGGTTTTCACTGTATTCACAGGACCTCACGCGAATGCAGTTTGCGTCTTGCTTTCCCTCTCCTTCCCAGAGGGAGAGCTCTCCTTTTCCTATTTCCATGGACGCTGGGTCATCCTGGGCTCATTCACTCAATCGGTTTCCTTCCTATTTAACACACGCCTTGGGAAGGGAAGAGTGATGTGTAAAACAGATGTAAACTGCTGTCCTTCATCCGAACATCCCTGTCTGGCTCCACTGCACCCACCCCCTCCAAGCCCTCCCTGCCCCCACCCTTCCCAAACCTGCTGGGTGGCTTCAAACAGTCTCCTTGTATCTGTCCCACGTTTAAAGCCTTCTCTGAAAATAGGTGAACTCCTCTAGCTAGTAACCTGCTGGAGGAGCCTGTCAAGGGCTGGCTGTACACACTTCAGTCTTCGTAAGAATCAAAGTAAAAGGAGGAGAGTCTCACAGAAAAGGGTTACAGAGAGTTTCACGTATTTTGCAGCCTTTTCATGGCTTAAATTACACTTCCCCTTGTTCTAGTTTTAAAAGGCAGAACAGAAAACTTAATTTTAACACTGAAAAATGAAGGCTCTTCAATTATTTATAACATTAAAATGTACAAATGTTTGATCAATGAACTTGAAAAAAACATGCAGCTACAAAACCCATTTCACAGTGTTCTAAAGTTCATGTGGCAGAGATAGAGAAGTGAAATGATTATTAACAGACGAAGAGCAGCATTTTAATAACATTCGAGCGGTAATAATGAGGCTGACAAAAGCAAAGAAATTCAAAGCTAACACTGATCTGATGCTCCCTCCTTAACACATAGACTGTGCCTAATTTTGCAGAATGTAAGGTATTCCAAGAAAATTGCTCTCGTGCCGGAGACCCCCTCGGTGTGGTGCCCAGTGGGGTGGCAGCAGGATGAGGTACCTTTTGTTTCAGAACTTTGTTATTTTATAGTGGAGTGTTTTGAGTAAATACACAGCTGTGGAATACAGTACTGGAACACTGTTATTCTACTAGCAGTAGTGGAAATATCTCTTTCTCTTAAAAACACTGAAACATGACATTTCCCAGGTGAGCCCAGTGCACCACGCAAGGGTCTGTGGAGGGGTTATAAGATGGTGGCAGCTTCTGGAGCTGCCAAGCCTCTCTGACACCGAATAGGCAAAATGTGACGTGTTGGCCAAGTATTGGGATGAGCCTGGTGACACCCAAAAGGCAGAGAGCCCCCTAATCGTTGCTGTGCTCCTGCAAAGCATGGTGGAGGAGTAAAGAGAGGTTATAGTGAGCATGAGGCTGGTCCGCAGCTGCCCATGTCCCCTTGCAGCTGCGGAATAAATGGGCTCAAAGCTGCTCCAGCTCCATCGGCTCTTGGTGCCTTCACCCTGGGGTCTGCTCTCCAAGGGCTTGACAGCTGGGAAGGGCTGGTGGTGTCCTTCCCTCGTGCTAAAAGCATAGTTTTATTGGATAGGTACACAAGTTTTCTTACAAAAATAAATTTATTTTCCGAATACTAACCCTTTCCAGAAAAACAAAAGTGATTTGATCAGCCGACTACACAGTTGCAATAAGTCCTGTTTCTTCAGCATTTTTCCGAGATAAATGGTTATTCTTGTTTAAGAGCTTTGGATATTAAGATGCTGCTTATGCAACAGCAAACAGATAATGGCCTGGTTTTACTGCCCTGTAGCGAAACTGTGAAGTTTATAAGCAAAACGCCTTTCCAAACGGGAAAGGACACATGGGTGCTAGATACAAAGTGCACTGCAGGGCAAAGAGGTTTTTGTATACAAACCCATCTTTGTATTGTTGCAAGGGTAAGGAAACAGCGTTTTGGAGAAGATGGCAAGCCTTGTCCCTGGTTTGCAGCAGGTAGACGTAAGCAAGAGCTCCCCTTGGCAGGGAGGGACCCCTGCACCTCTTCCCTTTCCCAGCCTGACGTGGGAGGGAGTGTCCCGAGCTGGAGAGATGGGAGAGGTGAGAGGGAGCTTCTCTGCTTTTGGGGTTGTTTCCCTTGCCTTAACAAAGGTGACTTGAGAGGGAACATCCCTCGTTGACCGGAGATCATTGCCTTGGCAACCAGGAGACCAAGCCGAGGTGCAGTGAGAGGTCCGGGCAGCCCAGGGGCATCCCTTTGGGGTGGGCAATGTCCCCGTCCACGCGGCGACCGCCAAGGGGCCGGCTGCCCTTTCCCGAGCTGCTGCCTGAAAAACAGGAGCCCAACCTTCATGTCTTGGTCCTGCAGCCTCTAATTATGCCCTGCACAAGGCCTTAGATGTGAAGTCTGCTGCAGAAGCAGGACGGTGACGACGATGAAAGGGAACAACATCAAAAGTGTCAGGAAGAGGAGAAGGCAACGCCATATCAGTGTTGAAGCTACATGCATATTCCAATTTGCTATGTGACTGTGTTACTAATTTGGAAGGGGAAAAATATCAGACTATACGCAGAATGGCATCCCATAAGGTGCCTCAGGAATATGCAACCGAAGAAGAGTTTCTTAACAGGGGAGTCATGTGCTATTGAACCTAGTCTCAACACACAAGTAAAGTATAATTAGGGCTCATTAGGAATGGAGCTGGGGCTGCTGGATCTCAGGTCTGTCTGCAGCCACCCTAGTGGGCATGAGCAGAGAAGAAATAAGGCCACAGCGCTTACGCTTTGCTGGGGAATGTGGAGGAATGGGTGAGTGCGGTCCTTGCGCATCCTGCTCTGAGACGACGGATTGTATGTTTTTCAGTCTGGTGTTGCAATATTTTTTAAATTGCATAATTGATCTGGAGGGGTAAAAAAAAGTTACAAAAATTCTATTAATAAAATTTAGTAGATTAATAAGTCTTAGTGTTACATATAAAAATTTGGCATTAAATATTTAAAAATTCTATTAATAAAATACTAGATTAATAAAGCCTAATATTAAATATAAAAAGTTAATTGCGGGCAGTTCATTGACTTTGTAACGTGAAAGCCACGGCAAGAGACCTGCCAGCCCTTACTTGTATAAAGGCTGATGGCTGTGGCCGTGCGATGGAGGTGCAAGAAGAGGATGTTGAATGCTGAGCTGAGTCGCCTGCGACAGGCTGCTCGGGAACGAGCAGGAATGTGTCCTGACCCAGTATTGCTGAATCCTGGTCAGATTTGACCATTGATCTCTGCAAACAAGCTAAAATACGCTGTGACGCGATGCAAGGGGGGATCCTGGAAGGTTATTACGGCAACGAGGGTGTTTCCTAATTTGCAGGACTGGGGACGTATAGGAATCTGTGTATCCCGGCATTTTTAAACTGAGCGCCCATATCTGTAGTGTTAATATGAACAAATTTTACCCCCGACCAACAAAAGCGTGGTCAGACCTTACGTACCAAGGGGGAGGGATCCTTTGCTGATATCGACACGTGGTGATGGTGGGGGATGCAGCACGCCACGGGATCAGGTAGGCTTAGGCTGAAATAAAATATGCGATTTAGGTGTGAAAAAATGTCAAATGTCAAAAATCTATTTTGCAAAAGGTATGTGGAGGAGGAGGCGGCGTTATCTAAAATTACTTTATCAAAAAGGAAAAAAAAATCTTTTCAAGCATGCTTTCTTATATATATGCCTTTTTTCATCGGAGGTGAAAACAGGTGATCCTGCTTTCTTCTTCCAGGACGATGTAAACTCCCATCAGTGATGATGTTCTTGGAGGTTTTTGCCCAGAGTTAGAAAAAGCAGTGCCTTCTACCTCTGCTTGGGCAGTGTTTACAGCAAATGGTAGACCTGTGTTTAAATTAGGATAAAATATTAAAATTAATATTCATTGACTTTTATGTTTCATTATCATTAGAAATTAAGTTTATTCTTGGGTAAACAGTTTATAGCAAGTTATAAATATTTTCCATTGACCTATTAACTGACTCAATATATTATGAAGTTATTGACAGTTGCAGTAAAATTTACAAACAGCTATTAAACCTTTTAACATACTAGATATGTCTAAGTCTCTATAACATAGAGAAATGATTTTTTAAGATAATCTTCTACTGATATTAAATTCCTCCAAGATTTTAATATATTGTCAAAGTTTATGGGTCATAACATAAACCTAGAGCTTACAAAAAATTTACACAAGGATGTTATTTAAGAAAAAGGACATGTAGGTTTTAGTACAGTAAGAAAGATGATATAAGCCACTGAAACATATAAAAGTACATACCAAATACTATGTTAAAATAACATTAAATGCCTTGTATAAATCCACAAGTCAAGGTTTAAGGTTTTTTTACAGTGCCTGAGTCTCTTATTATTGTGTCTAGATAATGACACCCTCGCAGCGCAGCACTTAGAAAAGCTCACTTTTGATAGATGTAAAAGCATGAAATAATGATAGACCAAGAAATCCTAATTTTGAATTCCCTGATAATGAAAGGTTGGGGCACACACTTCGTGGGCCTGATTCAACAATGTATTACTCCATCTTAAGCCTGATGTAAATCATTTAAAATCAATAAAAATGGGTCAGCTGGCTGGTGTAAATTGGCCTGTCTTCATTACAGTCCATGGATGGATGCCAGTTTACACCAGCTGAGAAATTGGCCGGGTGCAGATATATCTGTGTAAAGCTGTCAGAACTCAGTGATTCATCAGGAACTGCACATTTACGATAGCTTTTCTCCGTTTCCTTTATATATATACGTATTTAAAAGTTGGGTGGCTCGACACTGCCCTTGAAATAAGAGTGATGTCTCATAACCTAATCCTCGTTCAATAGAAGCATCACATTTCTCTTATTAGCAGGCATTAGGCTCTTGATGGAAAAGTGCCTGAGCATCCCTGGTGCTGCGAGACAGGAGAAATTGGGATGCTACAGCTGAAGCATCCTCCAGGTTCAGCTGAAGGGACAGCATCCGAGCTAGGGCTGCACCAGGAGGGTGCCCTACCCCTGCATGCAGCCGCCGCGTGTGCCCAAAAGCAGCAAACACATAAGAGTGCACCCTCAGAGCCAGAGGAGCGGGGTGAACACCTTGGGAAGCAGAATATTAGCTATTTACTTGCAGCAAGCGTGCTTTGTGCTACGTGTATCTAACGAGGTTGCGCTGTGGAGAGCCTGCTGCCAGCCTTGGTGCTGCCTGTGGTGCAGGGACACAGCCCTCACCGTGCAGCCCTACTGCATGTCATGGCTCCCCTTTCTAGCAGTCTTCTCCTCCCGCAGTTTTCTGGAGGAGAAATTATGGAGGTTCTACATAATTGTAGGCCGACAGCTGAGGAACTCCTGAAACAGGGTAGGGAAAAAAGGGAGGGATTTCAGCTCGCACTTACCTCTTTCAGAGCAAATATCCTAAGAAATGAAGCAATAGTGGAGAAGTGCAAAAGTCATAGGTACAATCAAGAGCATAGCCACATCTGAAATAGCTCAGAGGAGCCGCTGTGCTTCCTCTTTGATGCCAGCTCACTCGTCTATTTCGGATGTCCCACCTTGAATGAAGGTTCTCCAGATCCTGCAGCAGAATGGAGCATGTACGCCAGTTTAACTGAGGTCCTGCAAGACCATCACCTAATACTAAAAGTAGCAAAACCAACAGGGTTTCTTTTGGTTTTATGCATTGTTTGTAAGGTGGGGCTGTGCCTGGTGGGCTTTCCACCATGAAGAGCTCCTCATGGGTCGTCTCCTGCAGGGCCAGAGCCACCCAGGTCCCAGAAGCTCAGCGGGGTTGGAAGCAGCATTGGTTCGCCTTGTGCAAGCATGCAGTATAACTGACGTGACTTTGTGGTTTCCTATCTCAGCTTTGAAATATAGTAAACTCACAAAAGCTACTGTAGAGTTCAGAACAAACACAGGGGGTATGTTTAGTTATTTGTTTTTGTAGTAAAATAAAATATTTATTATACACAGACACCTACTGTGAACAGAGGGTAAGGCCACTGTGTTTTATCTCTAGGGTGTCATGTTTGACTTCCATTAGGGATGTATTATAGACCTGTGGGTTTTCATGAATTCAGAAAGTCCACTTTGAACACTGATTTCAAAGCCTACAGGGGGTGTGAGGAATGTAAGAACACTGCTTCGTAGGAAGGAACCTGTTGCATCTAACAAACACCTTGCGTTTGATAAGTCAGAGCTGAGGTATTTTATAAAGGTGGTTTTATTTTTTTTTTTTCCTTAGCACAATTTTAAAGGAAGATTTCCTATTGTTTGCTTTGCAACTTTAGCCCATCTGAAAGCTCAAGGTGAAGACAATGAATGAGCTTCTGAAAAATGCACCATTACATCAGCATACTTTTTACATTTTACCCTAATTCCCTCCCAATGAATCATATGGGAGGAGAAAACGACCTCAATGATCAGGTGGATACCGATATATCTCCATAAGTGCCTCTCAGATTAATGATGCTGTCCAAAACTCTAAGTAACAATTGAGGGAGATGCATGGAGGGGCCATAAGTGGCGTGCGATGCTGCAGGAGTGGGGGCTGCCAGCCTCGTGCACCCCACTTCACCCCCATGGTGGGCAGTGAAGGATGAGCCATGGGAAATGGCTTGTAGGCTCAGGGTCATGCAGGACATGGCTCCCAAGCAGCCTTTGGGTAAGCAAATCCAAGTTTGCAGGAGGTGGGAGCAGACCCGTGTTCTTCTCGGGGCACAACCAGTGATGTGGGGAGATGGTCTCAGCCCAGTGGAGGGGTTGGAAACAGCAATGGGAATGTGGAGAGGTTGCCAAAGGTATCTGCCATGAAAACATGAAACCTTCAGATCTGAATTTTCTTCACCAGGACACTTTTCTGTCCGCGTCCCTGCCTGTGGCTGGGCAGCCAGGGAGGGATGCGTTCCCTTCTCTTCGGACCCCTGCATCTCACCTTGCACCATGCAATGCAGGTGATGCTATATGAAATGCAAACACCTCAAGTAGGGAAATCTGTAACCCATTATGCAATTGGATGCCACCTAAGACATTTGTTTTTTCTCCTGGCCACCAAATTTAGAAAAAAAATACTCAGAAGACCTGACTGTGAAACTACTGCAGGAATAACACAGCATCCTTAGAGCTGTTTTGATTTACTTCCTCCGGACAATGAGTGAGGGTATATTTTGAATGTTCATTCGCTTCTTTATCTATGTTCTTCATTCTGTTTATTGTTGGCTGGGAAGGGAATGCACATGGATTTGTTTCTATAACGATTTCACGGAGAGGTCAAACCCTACTGAATCCAGATAAGTGCAGGAGTCAATGGGCTTCTTACAAAGAAGCTTCGTAAAAAAGGTTTGGTTCTGCTGACTTTTTTCATTGTAGAAAGGTCACTGCAAGAAGTTAATAGTGTCTGTTAGGCTGGCATAACTGGGATTGGAAAAAGTGTAGTAATAGAAAGTATGTCTAGAAATAGTCACACATGCTGCTACTAACTGTACCTTCAGTTAATGGCTCTGTCTTTTCAGTTCTGCTTTACTAATACTATTTTGACATGGAGTAACATGTTCAAAAGAACTTAATTCTCATTTTTCTGTAGGTGACAGTGCTTAAATGCAAAATCCGGTCCAGCACAACTTTCAAAATACTCTTAAAGCCAGCCTGTCAGGGTAGACTCTTTCATAACAGCTGTTTGGTAGAGTAAGCAATGGACAAAATTATCCTCTTGTATCCAAATAAAATTGCAATGGGCATGAGAGGGCAGTTAACTACACAGCCTGTAAGTATTCATTCTCTTTTATTTTGTTTTGTTCTGTTATTTCTGGGGATTTTACATCAAGGATGCGAGCTGCCTCTATTACAGTCAGTAATAAAATTCCTGTTGTCTTTGTGGAAACCAAAGGTTCACCTCACTCCTGCAAACTGCATCACATGTAGTTTTTGGTAGGGTAGCCTCACCCTTGGAAACCACTTTGGGTCCTACTACTCACTAATGGGATTCTCACCCTATAGCCAAGGTTGTTCTGAGAGTACAGGGCTCTTCCCAGGTCCTACACACACTAATAATACCTTGTGAGAGAGGTTAGCAGCAATAGTCATGGACAGTAAGTCCCGACTTGGTTATGTGCTTCCCGTTCCACTTGAATTCAACCATTAAATCTGAACTTCCAGTTCAAATTAAATATGTCATGACCAATGTCAGATATATGGACAACTTCAGAGTGGAATAACCCAAGGCAATCTGCTCTGATCGTATCACGCCTTAAGTCTCAGGCTAAATCCAGGGGGAATTTAATAAAATAGCTCAGTCAAGCATTGATCTTTTCCTGATGGTTTTTTTTTTCCTTTCCAATGGTCTTCTTGCACACATTGCCCCACTCCCCCCTTGTGAAACAACACTGTATCATACAGGAATAACCCAAAGTCTTTCAGTAGTGCAGCTATTGTACCTTTGCTATTGACCTTCTCCTTCCCCATCCCTCATCTGATGACAGTGTTCTAGTTTGACAGTATTAAATCATTTTGTTTCTCTCCTTCTCTGCCAATATGCTGCTCTGCTGTTATATTTGTTATATAAAGTGTGTAAAGTATTGTAAAATGGGGTGACGGTGCTGCAGGAAAAACTGTCCGGTGTTGCATTGTGGTCCAGGGTATTCGTAAGCAGAGCCTGGAGATCCTGTTAGAGGTTCTGTTTTACAGCTCCATTTGTCCATCCCCGTCACTGCGAGTTTCAAGCCAAGCCAAGCACAAGGCTCACCAGAAAACTCAGTGGGTGTTCCTTGACATAACATTGAGGTGTCCCACTGGAGATAAGGGACTAGCAGTACACCGTGTGTCAGCTCCTGGGGTTAGCAAGCAGGGAACAAGGAAACAGCCTTGTGATACAAGTCCTATGGATGCCCAGAGAACAGGACATGAGCATGTTAAGAGACTTGTAACCAGACTTGTCTAAAAAAAACCTCAGTTTCCAGACCTCTTCTAGGATATAATATTATATCTAGTAGGATATTGTAAGTTACAACAACATTCATTTTAATTTTACTCTTCAAGCTACAACGTTTAATGTAGTATTCAATAGCGTAATTGGCACTATTAGATGGGGCAAAATTTTCAGTCAAATGCATTGTCAAAATATCCGGGGAGTATTATCATTGCTGCTGAAGTGCATGAGCTGTCCTCCTCGCTTCTTCTTTCCCCATTATTTTGCCTTGAAAAAGTAGTTTCTCTAAGATACTAGAGGAGGCCATCAAAGTGTTGTCACTTCTGGACTAAGCAGGTGTTCCTGGTGACAATGGTGCGGTTGTGAAGCAGAAGTACAGACCTGATTTTGGGGCTGTGAGACAGTCGGCTGCTTGTGCAGGTCCTTACTGGAAACCCACTGCAGAGACAGTGGCGAAAATGTGAACTGCTGAATTGGTGGTTGGCGAGCTCAACATTTACATCAAGTCCAGAAAAGAAAATGTTGCATTACACTACTTTAAAAATGAGTCCTTGGGTAAGATCCGTCTCTGATTTGAAACCTTTCCAGGACTTGGAAGAGTTTCAAAAAAAATTAAAAGAAAAACAAAGCTCAGACTCCTGAGATCGCTCAACTACATACTGAAGAGTGAGTGTGAGGGTATGTTTTGTCTCTAAAGAAAATATCAGAGCCTATAGCAGTCAAGATAGTTTATAAGCATGAACATAACTTTGAATAGCCCTAGCTCCAGTTTACCATGACCTCTGCAACTCAGCTCTGAATAAAAGGTAAAAAAATATTCCCTTAATACCAGCTACACACTAGAAAAGATACTTAAACTCAGCAGATTTGAAAATCACAGGCATGTCTTGTTTCTCGTGATGATGCTGATTGACCTTTTCTTTTCATTTTATTTTATTAATTATAAAATAGAAGTTTTTACAGAAATCCAAGAAAATAACTCTCCTTTCCCTTAAGATGCAATGTATTCACATATCAGGAAACCCAGGCAGATAGAATATAAGGAACCTTTTATTCAATGTTTGAAAGCTTTCCTTTGTTTAATTTCTCTTTAACTTTTAACTCTTGAATGTTTCTTTCCTCGCTGTGAAGTGATTAATGCGCAATCTGATTATTTTTTTATTATTATTTTCACAAAGGCAAAATGTGACTGCTCTTTCTCTACACACTGGCCCTTTCACATTGGTCTCCTCGCCATATGAAAACGGGCTTTACTCATCTGCCAACACAAGCTTCTCTTTGTCCTTCCCATTCTATCAGGTATGGTCAGCGGTGTTAGGAAGTGGTACCAGCGGAAGGGAGTGATCATTTTGGGGTATGGATAGATTGTGTGTCACTGGCCATTCCCTGGCTGCTTGTCCTGTTCCACCTCAGCTGTCGCCATACCTCAGCCATGTGTTTTCTATCCCCTACACTCATCCCGTTGAGTGGGCTGTGTGCTCTAAACAGCCCAGCACAGATACATTTTCTGCCTGTGCTGAGACATTGTGATTATTACTTTGCTTTTATTTGCAGTGCAGTAAATTAATTTAAAATTTCAAAACCTGAAGATTACTGAAATTGAGCATTTTAGTGTGTTCATCTACTCTTCTCTCAAAATACTTACCTTAAATCCTCAACTCTGTCTCAAAACATGCAGGATGACCTGCCAGGGACCTGTCAAGCAGCACATGCATGGATCAGAGCTCCCCTTCGTCCATAGGCTCCTGGATGGGGTGCCATGAGTCTCCATGCCAATAAAGTGATTCCCAAGACGGGCCTACTACAGTGACATTGCTCTCACCCAGGGTAGGAGTAGTCCAAAGCTTCTTCAGCTTTCAGCCATGTGCATTTGCTCAAGAAACATGCCATAAAAGTGAAAGCTGGCACTACTGTGAGCCATCAGCAAGGTCAGGAAAGGCCCTGCAAGGAAAGGATTTGGTGGGAGGTCTGTGCATGTGGGAACTAAATGTCCAATGTCCCCTTTGACTCTTTGTGGGAGTTTAATGCTTCTACAAAGCTTGGTCCTTCAAGTCCCTTTGGAAGGAGTGGGCAGAAGCTCACCCCTGGCAGAAGGGTCCATGCTGTAGTTATTGCTGACTGTAGGTATTGGATAAGGAGCAGCCAAGACCAACTGCACCATGGAGAAATGGATTCACCCATAAGCTCTGTGCTAGCTCTGAACCTTTATAATAAAATTAGGAATATTTCTACAGCAGTTCAGTATGTACCCACATGTACATGTATGTATGACAGTGAAATGTTTTACCATTATTGCCTGTGTTTAAAATGCTGGGGAGATGTGGAAGATGTCCAGAATGATCAGTAATACCAAACGATCTCTTCTGGCTCTTGGATCTTTTTTTGCACTTGTTCATGTCCTGCATTAGTAATAACAGCAAAGACACGATGTTCAGCAGGCTTTTCAGAAGGACTGAGAATTAGCTAAAGATAGGATGGAATGGACTTACTGTTTTCTGTGTTTAAAAGCACTGGAGACACTGAAAAAAACCAGGTTGCATTAGCTGAGGATGTGGCTCATCAGTGGGTGAACCAAGAGAAAGAAAGGAGAGATATTGTCTAACACAAGGGTCCCATTGCTGAGGACTCCAGTAAAAAGAGCTAAAACGCCAGAGTGTCAAGGAGATTTTGTTCTTTTTGAGTGCCTAAACTTAATGGACTTTTCTGGCTGAGCTGTGTAGTACAGAAACTAGCACGGCACTTCCCGCCTTCGCTACCCGCAATTGTCTGAGACTCATGTCATAAATCATTCACAACTTCACGAAGGTGATTCTTACACAGTCAGTCTATATCTTTAACACAAAATCAAGAAGGGAGAAAAAAACCCCAACATATATCCCGGTTTCCTGAAGCAGCTTTTCTATCTCAATAAGCAAATTGTGATATTCAAGGCCATGTGAGAGCCAGTTAGAAATGCCAGAAGTCTATTTAGTTTCAGTATACGTGCCAGAAAGTCCAAGGCCTCTTGTTCTCTCCCCAGTGTACTGCTTTGCTAGGTTTTTGTCCACCAACTTCCTTCTTTCTTTTCTTTCTGGTCTCCATTTTGCTTCATCCCTGTTCATCTTCTTCAGCTGTGCTCCTGGCTGGTGGCTCTGGGCTACCCTCTCAGCACCTTCCCATGGGCACTGCCAAAGCCTCATATGGGTAAACCAGTCTTTAGAGCGGCAATTGTCACATCAGTCATTTTTGTTGTTCATACTCCACTGCAGCGTGGCAAAAATGTGCACAATGACGTGTTTGCTACAAGTCCTCCTCAAAATTATCTGACGAGCGGTGCTGAGCATGCTGTGAACAGTGGTTCTGTCCCCACACGTTCAATGTCTGTCTATCAGTAGATATTTCATTGCCTTCCAAAGTTGCTTATGGTTTATATATATATATACATATATAAAAATAAAGTTGTTTAAAATTCTCCTTTCCAAAATGTATTTTCCTGTAACAATGAGTTGAGGAATTTAGTAACTTTTCCGGTTTTCAAGAAACTTTTCCCCATTTCTTTTGTGCTATCAGCTGAATGCAGTTGACACGAGTCCTAACATTAACTTCAAAAATCTCTGGATCAAGTGAAATGGAAGTGTGCTCTGTGATTATACAACACTGGGGGATATGGCACCCTGTTTGCAAACTGATTTTTAAATATGATTTAAACATATTTAAACAACATGTGTTTTTCAGTCTGAAGTAGAAAAGTACCAACAGTAGTGAAGTATTTAAGAAACTAGATTAAGAATGGCAAGTGGGACATATGTTACCAAGAAATGAAGGAGAATGGGATTTTTTTGGAATACGTTCCAAAAAAGAGCCTAGCAAGAGCTTGCCAATATTGGTATTTAAAGACAAAGCTGTCTTGAGCCGAGTTCAGAAAAAGGTCTTAGTGTCAAATGTTTTCAACTTTTTTGCATTAAATGAACTGAAATTCAGCCAAACCAGATTCCTCAGATTTGGAAAAAAAAGGTTTCCTCCCAAGCCCAGGAGAAGCAGGCCAAGTTTCATCCTGACAGGAGTGGTTTTGCCAAAGTTATAAAAACTGAAGTGAAAGTAATGGTGCTGTATCTGGCATTTATAAAGCAGTTTCATCCCAAAAGGACCTAAAGCACGTTACATATAGCAGGCTGGATTCCCCAGCCCTTAGTCATATCTTGCTCATACACATTCTCATTAAAATATACAGAATTTGAGAGCTTGGGCCTGAAGGTCCTGTGCAGGAGCACATAGTTTGGATCCCTTCCCGTGTCTCTCATGGTGGGAACTCAGTGGCAGTAGACTGGGACCTTGGCTTTGCTGCGGATTCAATCTACAATGAATGCAAGTGCCAACCATCAAAACCCAGCTGGAGAGGCATGCTGCCCATCAGCAACCCAGCTTTGGTCCAAAACTAGACTGTGTGGTTCAATAGCATATGCTCTGCCACAGCGACATGGATATCAAAACCGGGGTTTACCACCAGCTCCATTGGGATCTTGGCGCCGGCTGATGCCTTGATATCACAAGTGAGCTCCTCCATCCCCTATTGACACAGAGTTTTTGCTTAGTCCTGAGCTATCAAGATATTTGTTTTGCCTGTCTTCTGCATTTTACCTGAACTCAATGCTTAAAGCTTTCACTACTACATTACTTTTTCCAAGACTTCTCTTGGCATTAAAATAATTTGGTTTTCTGCATGAGTGCCTCCCCTAATTATATACATATATATATTTCCCATAGATGGCACTGGAATTTCATGTTTTCTTTGTTATGTTTTTGCCTAGAATTTCCCTATTCTGAGGGAGAGTGTTGTTTTCCCTATATTTAATGAATAGGTTTTGACTCTTAGTTGTTTTGAGTTGTTTGTTTTCCCCTCAGGAATTTTGCAGAGTTCTCGATGCAAAAAAAAAAACCAACCAAAAACCAAAAAACCAACTCAACAAAACCCAATGTGTTTTGATGAAGCATCCTATTCTCTCCTGAATTTGCTTATACCTAGCATACTTGGTTCAAGAAACTACTTTTGCCGTGGTATATGAAGAAATGGGTAGATGAAGGGAACATTTTAGAGGTGACTGCATGTCTTCAGCCGCTGTGAAATCTGGAGGGGACATGGGCACAGCATCCTTAGGGTCCGATCTCATCCCTCTCCTTCTGCTTTAGGTTCACTCCTTGGTATTGACTAAGGATAGAGCAGGGCAAGCCGATTCCCTGTATCCACGTTAAACTGAGAATATCCACTCAAGTAATAAGATTTTAATTACCCAAGTCAGAATTTCATATTAAACCCTAATCTGATACATTACCAACCTAAATTAATGTCAAAAGGTGTCTGTATAGAGACTTTCCTTCATTTAATGATGGTTAGTTTGGGGCCTAAACAAATTATTTGCAAAAATCTCCAGACCGCTGTAGAAATGGCATTTCCAATGCTAATAGACTTTTTATTTCCAATTAGTCCCCTACTCACTGCAAAGGGTAGTGTTGCTTCAATCAGTAGCCAATTTACTGCAAGTATTTCAACAAAAGGGTGTTGGGAAGATGTAGTCTTGGAGTATTTTTGGAGTAAGTCCTCATGACTGTATGTGTAGAGTCATTTAACACCACTGTAGTTAGGGTGGGATATGTAGACTGTATGCTTGGCTTTATGACTTCGTTTTGTCGTAAGGAAAACTCTTGAAGGAGCATAAAACTATCTTCTTGTCCGACCCAGAATACACAAATGTGGTTCTCTCTTCTTAAAGCCATTTTATTCAAAAATCCACTCTAGGAATTCTTATGGTTAAAAACACTGATTTGCCTTTTTTATCTTTATTAATTGTTTCTTCTTTGTCTTTGTTTAGACTCCTCAGTCATGCTATAGAAACCAATTCAAGAACTTTAAATGTTCTTTTATTAAATAAAATGAACCTTTCCGCAGTATGAAATGCCCGAAGTCTCTTAGCACCTTGAAAACATGGGTCCACACAGAATTAACTACAAAGTCCTGAGAAAGGGTTAATGCTTGCTGGCAGTTTGGCCATATTAGAACAATTACAGTGATTCATTGTCTATGTCTAATGGCATAATCTGATTGTAAAGACAGCAGAGTGGGCGTTGGAAAATATACAGCAGCCCACTATAGTCAGTGTGAGGCATAACAGGAAATGATTGTGGGTGTTAACCATGTCACAAATGGTTGGATTAAATGCTGACTCCACAGCTGAAAAGCCAAATAAAGATATGGGAAAGCGACCGTATATGTTTCAATAACAATTAGGAAACTATCTAATACTGTTTTTAGCAACAAAAAGGAAAGTTGCCGTGAAAAACCTACTGCAGGTGATTCTACTTAAAACTGTATTTACTATCTTTCTAATGTGTTAGCCAATAAGTAAAACTGTTCCAAATAATTTGCTCTGATTCGTTCAGAAAGCAAGGAGTTTTATACTGAAATAAATAGGAAATATAACTCCTGATTATGATATTGTCATTAAGGTACTTATTTTCAATTAAGAATTTTTATTAGCTCTCATCAAGTTGAGTAATGAAAGTGCTGTAAAATATACTTCCTTTCCCACCCAGCCTGCTCCCTCCCGGCCCTTCTGCAAAGGCCTCACCTTCTGCAAAGNGGGAGGGGAGGGGAGGGGAAAGGGGAGAGGAAAAGGGAGAGGAAAAGGGAGGGGAGGGAAGGGATAAAAGAAGAGTGAGACAAGAGAGGGAGGGAGGAAAAAAACCCCATAATTTATCAGTGTCCTAGGCTTGTTTTCCTTCTGCCCCATCCGTCAAGTCAGGTTTCAGCTGCGGAGATACAGTTTGTGGGGCCACGTCCGGGTGAGCCCCTGATAGGCACTGTGTTGTTTCTCCTTTCCTCTCTCTTTTCCCAAAGAATTTTGCCCGAATGGTGCATCAGGGCTGGACCTCCCTCCAGAGGCAGCCATTGTGCTCCCCAAGGAGTAAAGAGTCTGGTTTCAGAATGGCCATTCCAGTAATTTAGTAAAAATGGACACATTCATTAACTTTTTTTTTTTTTTGACAGTTTTGTCCTCTTGGAGGAGCTAATGCAAAACAAACACTTGTTTTTGGGGTTTTTTTTAGGCAAAGGCTTTAAAATCACAATAAATCCATTTTGATTGTAAATATATTTTCAGATATGTTTTATCAAATAACCTTACCAAAAAAAATCTGCTTTATGAAGTTATGATGATTTAAATTGTTCTTTTTCTCTCTCTCTTTCTCTCTCCTTTTTCACACATATTCTCTGGAGGATTTAAAAATAAGCCTCTAGCTATACAAGTCAGTGCTCCAGGTTTATCCCAGAGACTAAGCAGTATTTCACAAAATACCTTTATTATTTTCTGGGGTTCCTCTGCATTGTGTGAAACCTCCAAGGTTATTTGAGATTAGATGTGTAAGGAAAATGGACACATTTGAGGCAAGGGTTGGGATGAGGAATTCTTCAGAAGCTGTGCAGTATAAATTAAAAATGTGAATTTATATTTTTCTGGTGCTTGGGTTGCACTTTCAGTGACTTTTGTTTGCTTCTCACTAATCTGAAAGATATCGGCAACTGATGAATGTGAAGGTACCCAGAGTTGTATGAAATTCTGCGTCCTGTCTCTTAACAAACACATTCAGCCTCAAAAACATGGGGCTTTTATATTCCATATGTAAGGGCTTGATTCTATATCATTGACCTTAACAAAAGCGGAATCACTGAGTTCAGCTGGAGGAGAATAAGACCATAGAGTGTTGATTTAACTGTTTTTTTGTGGAATAGTGTAATAGCATTGTTAGATTATTTCTTTTTTCCCTGATGAAATTTGAATATACAGTCCTTCGGTAAGCATTTAGGTAACACAACGTAAACGGTTTGTAGTGGTGAGGTAAAGAAAGGAAGATCAAAAGGCAGGCAGGGAAGGCTGGAGGATGCCTGAACATCCTTGCAGAGCCCTGCATTCTTCAAATGGTATTTCACTCCTGTCCGAATGCAGCTTCCTGTGGAGGTCAGCAGCCAGTCTATTAAACAACACAGAGCAACCTAGCCACACAGGTTAAAACCTAACTGAATTATCTTTATTGCTTATAAACATGGATACCATGTATTTCCTGTGCAACTATCTATGTTGAGACCGAATATCCAAGTGCAAAATACGGCATGGCTGAGGGTATCGCTGTAAGACACAGACTCGTAGTATCCACCATCGGCTCACAGAGGCACAAAGCAGGAGCCTTCCTGGCTGATGAAACCACTCCTGTAGTTCTGCAAAATGACTCGTGGCCGCAGGACCGTGCTCGTCCCTGGGAGGAGTGGAGGGAGCCGCACGGCTCCCGTGCCGTCCTGCCCCCGTGCGCATGACGGGAGACAGCCCCACAAACACTTCCTTGAAGAACTAACGCGCTTTTATTGCGGGAAGAATAAAACAGGATTTCACAGTCACTTGTCTTCGCAGTAACCAGCTTCTCACTTCTCCCAGCACTCCCTGGGGGTTCAGGGCTACTTCAGGTGCGCTCCTCTGTTTATGGCCCTGCAGCAGTATCAGTTTTCCCCAAATCCCCCTCATTCTAGCTGCTGGGGTGGTTTACCCAGTGGATGGAGACTTAGCATGGCCTTGTGATTAGGTTAATTAGCTCATTTATGCTTTGCCCCCTGTCCATGCTGCACGTTGGAGCCCCAAGAGCAGGTCAGGCATGTGGGGCTGGGCAGAGGGTACCAGTGGCACCAGCCCTGTGCCAGCACACAGGGACATCAGTGTCCATCCCTGCTGAAAGGGGGTTCTTCCTCACTATACTTCCTGATGCCACCCAAACAAGTGACAAAACAGGTGGAGTTCACTGTCCTTTTGTGGCTTGGTTCCTAAAATTCTCTTCTCTATAATGGTATGAGGTGCAGGATTTAAGACACAACATCCTTTCCCTCTCCTTAACACAGCAGTAAAAGGACAGTATGTGCAACGTAGAAAGCCCAGCAAAACCCAAAATGCACGGTGGTCTTTGACTCCCTCTTATGCACCCTTTCAGGAAAGATCCCACTGGGATGGGAGTTTGTCACCAAAACTAGCAAGAACGATGCTCGCCCCTCACATAATATGTAAAATGAAATGGAAACTAATTCAACCCAGATGCCCCCGTTCAGGTTTGCAGCATCCTTGCACGAAAGGAAAACTGAGTTTGTTGTTTTATTTAGCTCCAGTGCAACACGGAGACGGCCATTTGCACCGCAAAGTCGCAGCGTTCAGAGGAGTAACCATTTATAACAGCTTTAAAGTTCCCAACGGATGTAGGACTATTTTTCAGGTGGGAAGAGCTGACAAGCCCAGGTCCAGCTGAGAAACAAAGCCTGACAACTGTTTTCTGAAGCAGAGCTTTGCGCGGGTTTCTTGCTAGCACTGAATCCCTGGCCACCGTCTAACGTAGCTTTGCCACCAGGAGTAATGTCTCTCTCCCAGCAGTGTGAACCACCTGAGCAGAAAATTGGCAAAAATTGATTCCAGAACTCCCGAAAATACTTTAGTATTGAAAGCCGGTTGTGCAAATTCTGCCTAAAGTTTGGGTTTCCTACGTGGCTCGGTTTGTAACAGTGTGAGATACTTTTATTGTCTGAAATTGTCCAAAAGCCAGCAAATAGCATTAAAAATGGGGCGTGTGTGAGGTGCACCCCTTAATTGTTGCTCGTACAATGGAATGAGTCTGTGTTTTGTAAATGAGCGTGCATACCTCTTATGTGATTTACTATATACCTACAGTAAATTTTCTTGCAGGAGATTTTATGGTGCCTTGTTGAATAGTGAATGTTAAGTCAAACCTTCCTATAGCCGAGGAAAATAGAAGCCAGATCTGCAGAGAGAAAGTAACAAGGAGTTTTTGTTAATGTGTATTCCTGCTCGTAGTAAGAGAACAGTAATTCTACCCTAATGAAAATTAAATTTACTACCTTTTGTTTGTAGTTGGATCTTAAAAAACCCCCAAACCCACACACCCTTGTTAATCACCATGAACAGCTCTCTTCGGCCATCAGAATGACAAAAGAGCACTAAAATGCTCTGGCCAGATTCCAGGTTGGGGGGTTTTTTTGAGGACTTTCTGAAGAAAATTCACATAACATGCTTTTTTCTATGGGAAGCATGTTTTTCCATGATTCATAAACTCGCTTTTATCCAGTCCATGAAAGGACCTCTCTCCATTATGTAGACCAGAGCTGACACATTTATGTGCAAAATTGCTGGAGCATTTACACCACTATTCATCAAGGCAGTGTCTGTGCTCCAGGAATATTACAATCACCTGGCACAATCAGTTTAACACACATGCACAAATTCTTGGAAGACTGTGTTATTATAACACATAACAAAACATAACAACCATTGTACTACTGGGCCATGTATATAAACAGTTGCTTTTGCTTTCTTGATCGTACACGTGAATAGGAATTAAGAAATGTCATTATATTACTGGTGCAATATTGAATGATAAAAGATCTGTGTAAAACTCAGAATATCAATCGGTTCAGGAAATCGCTAGTAAGAAATGCTGTTTTCATCCCCAAAGTGACCAGATGAAATCCAGCTTGAGTTGTGGTAGCTGGAAGTTAACACCTCCCTGACTGGTAGTACATGGCCTGTGCAAGATAAATATTCATTTTTCTCTTTTTGTTATAGAATATTTAATCACCGTCCCCTATTATTACCTTCCTCTGTCTACAGGTGGTGTTTTCCAGATCGGCTTTCCAGTCGGTCCAATTTTCTGTGCCCAGGTTTATGGATGTAGTCTGTGTCCCCACCTGATCCCGTGCTTCTCAAGTGGCTTCAAGGCGTTGCCATAACCATCAGCATGGTTATGGCAACCATGGGGAAGGTGTTGGAGACCACAGGCTCCCGTCCTTTGCTGCCTTCGCACCTTGTCCTGACCGCTGGAGACAGCACACGCTGTCTTCTGCTGAGGACAGAAGGGTTATTTCTTATGCATGGGGAGCTGAAAGAGCTTGCCAAGGCGCTGCTGGCCATCTTCCTAACTCAGAGACAGCACCTGAACATCTAAAACGTGAGCTGTAACACAGACAAGAGCTTTTTGAGAAGCTTTTTGAGAGGACAGGAGTCCCAGTGTCGTTCCCACTGCCCCGACCCCAGCTCTGTTTCAGACCCAGGTCACTCAGATGCAGGCTGTCCCCCAAACCAGCTCTCCCTCTGCTCTGGGAGCTGGGATCACCCTGCCCCAACACTGGGATGCGGGGTACCCAGACATGCCAAGGACCGCGTGGATGCTTTATGGCCTTGCCCAGGGCTGTCCCAGGACGTGGCCATCATTCCACCTAGTAGCTGGGGGTGAGGAGCTGCACATGCAGCCACAGGCTTGCTGGGTTATCTGTAAAACACATAGAATTTATTCTGCAGCCTTGGGGTGGTCACCACCTCGCTTACAGGTGACATTACACCCCACAGAATACAGCCTTGCCATCCCTAGATAGGACGGAATTGGATTTTATAAGCATGAAGGAGGGAGGTGTTTAGTTTTCAAAATCACTGTGGCTGTCAGGTGAGAAAAACATTTATTTTCATGAGGATTTTCACTGACTGTACTAGTGAAGATTTTTAAAAATTGCCTAAATAAGTATTTACATGATACTGTAACCCAGAATGGTTTCAAAGGAGCCTTTATGATCTGTCAGGTCAATAATCTGCATTTTTAAAAGTCCCTGAATACATATTTGCATGATCTGTATTTCAAAAGCTCTAGTAAATATGTATTTGCACAATAGACCATAACAATCTCTTTTAAGCCATCGTGGTCTATATATAGTGTTAATCCTCATATATTCCAAAGGAGTTTTATTTTCCAAAATAGCTTTTATTAATAAGGTGTTCAGATGCTGCCATTCTGAGGGTGATAGAAGGATGTAATCAAAAGGGATGAGGACGGCTTTTCATGCAATTAAAAACTGATTTAAAAGTTAGGCCAACAGTGTAAGCAGGCACTTGGTTTTACCCCTCCCTTTTAACCCACGGAGTTTTCCCAGAAACCTCCCTTTGCAGATCGCCTTCTGCCTTCTGCCCTGTTGCAGGTAGACCGTATCCTCCCAAGTAACTCACTCTGGCAGGCAGCCGGCAATATTTCCAGTGAAAATCTTTCATTGTTGTGCTCCGGGTGGGAGAAACGGGGCAGAGAGAGGCTCTGAGAGAGGGACTTGTGAGCTGTATCAGAGCAAGATGTGTACGGACCCAAACGTTTTTACACTAGGGTCTGCTCCGATCAAGGTCGTGTTGCTGTTTCCATATTAGTCTGGAAAGAAAGACTGGACACGTCCTTTGCCAGAGGCATGGTTAGGTGGGAGATGCCCATACCTGACATCCTCTGGCCTTTTTGCTTCGCAATCTGCTCTGCGACGTGCTGGGTCTGATCCTGGGGGGTCTGATACTCCCACCCCTGGGTCACGGCCAAATATAATGGCCAAATTTTTTGTCCATCACTTCTCACGAGCAGTTCCAACTATGTTTCTTCATCTGCACAGTAGCTTGCTTTGCGAGATGCTGTACGGCACAATCTGGTGCAGTTTTTCTCCGCTTACTCTGGCTGGACATTAAGTAGCAAGTTCACAATTTTTCATCACAGCTGGAAACAGGCATCGGAGGTGGGGATGGGAGTGGAGGGTTTCTGGTGGAAAACCACATATATTAAAGCCAGGCATTGATCATTCCACTTATCTTTGCTGTTGATGCATACGAGTCTCTTAAACACGGAGACCGATTATTTTTTTGTAGAAAAACCTTGGAATGTTTTTAAAATTTAGGGTCTTCTCCTGGTTGCGTATACTCACACAGCAAGATTTCTATCACTGTGTCAAGGCCTCAATTTTCACTTTCAATAGACTATATACGCTAATTTAGGTACAATTACGTTATCAGACACGGAGCAGAGGTGAATGTTGTAATACCACTGCTAAGAATACTATTGTGAAATTATCAATATCCGGATCATAACAATGCATTTCTTTAAATACCTGATCCTGAACTTACACTGGCTTCTGATACAATCAGAAATTATTTGATGTATAAAATTACAGTGCGTTTGATGACTTTAGTTGTCTTTGCTCTGAACAGATATTCCATTTCTCCAGCTACTTGTTTTATTTGTGCATTTTTTATATGTATCTCATTGAATTAACTTATTTTAGCGGAATAGCTTCAGTCTGAGTCCAGCTGTGGGAGGGCAAAACCTAAATAAATAAACCTAAATAGGTCCTCTGTCCCCAGATCTTGGCCACCCTGCTTCCCCCTCGGCCAAGCACTCAGCACAGTTGGGACATTTCCCTANAGGTAAGAGAAGGAGCCTGCACATATTGTTTCTGTTTGCGAAGGAAGTACACCCTGCACTTTCCCCGAACATAAATTCAGCCAAAGTGGTATGTCATTAATCAGGTGCAGAATCTGGAAAAATCATACAGAGACTTTGTGTCTTATATTAAAAGCAGCGACTTACGGCTGGTTAGTTTGTTTATTGAAAAGGTTTTATTAACACTGTACCTTTCAGAACGTGAAGAATAGGACAAAATGAGATTATTTCTCCATCCACCTCCAGCTCAGATTTTCTGCATAAACAGTTTGGATCATGAACTGTAAAAATACACGTGTTGGTGCCGTAGCCTACACGGAGCGTAAGTCGCTCAGATCATGGGGAATGGTAAAACACAGTACCAGGTATTTCCAGACTTAGAAGGCTTCCTCGCATAAATCTGAGTCAAAGATTAAGCTCAAGCTTCATAAAGCTCACCTGGCTTTCTCTGTAGTGCTGTGAAACAGCACCTTGGCTTCCACACGTTTGGCTTTGGATCACGAGTGGGTGCTTTGCCCTGGAGCTGCTGGAGAGAGTCTCACCTGGTCCAGCACCATCCCAGCACCGGCATTTCTGAGCGGAGCAGAGGCCGCAGCCCCCCAAACGCGCAGGATCCCTCTTTTTTCCTATGCTGATAATTGCCTATTAACATAATGCAAATTGAAACCCCTTTCCTAGCGCTAGAGCCCCCGTGCACAAAGACTTCCTTGCTCCATTAAAAAGACAATTTTGCCCGTGCAGTAATGGAAAACGTCAGACTCAAATAGGAAAGTGGGTGCCTCTAAGTATTTCATATTTTACAGGAATATGTTTTAAATGAAATACTGCCTGACAGATAAATTACATTGGCTTTGCGTATGTACCTGGCTGATTTAGTACTACCAGCAGTTCAGATGGTTGGCGACAACTTTGTAGGTGCTTAAACATCCTAGTACATGAATGCAATTTTTGCAGTAATGCAGAACACTTGTGGAATGACCCCTAGTATGTAATGTTTTCCATTGAGAGAACTGGTTTGGACTTACAGAGAAAAAAGTAATATACAAATTACTCCAGGTAACCTGTAGCTTTTAAAAAGAAAAGAAATGCAATTATATCTGCTCTCCGCAACCACAGTTTAATGAAAACAGAAGACTGAAATGGTCTTTCTAAGTTTCAGAACTTACAACAGGTCCCTGCTTATTAACAGAGCAGTTGTACTAGCAATTTGTTTTTGTAATTATGTTCTTTGTGGTCTACACAGTTTTCAAATAGTGATGCAAAAAGGACAGCTGGAAATACTGCTAGTTGCTTACCTAATCCCCAGTGAGAATAAAAATAGATAACAGTAAATGAGACTGTATGTAGGAAGCTAAATTAGCAGTCAAAGATGAGATTTTTTTTTAAAGACACAGTATACTTCAATGTATGCATTAAAAGATGGAGATAAAATGTATTAAATATCAGTAGGAATACTCGGCCCTTTGATTACGTGAATGAGGAGCAGAGCTCATTCCCTGGCTTAAAACACCCCGGTCTCGTACAAAGCAAATAATGAGCTTGACCACAAAACGCTGGTATTTCCCATGAAAAAGTGAACACCGAAGCAAAATGGTTGCTTATGGAGTAACACTGGTTCTCCTTTCTAGGCTTATGTTTATTCTCAAAAGAAACTACACAGATTCGTGTTTAAACTGAGATTTGAATAGGCTTCAAAGACGGTCACTTTTCTAGTAGCAGCGTTTTACCTGGCAGCGGGGAGCTGTGCACGCATCCTGGCTTGAGATGGTGAGGCTGAGTCTCACGGGAGGCCTGCAAATATTCAGTTTTGAAGAAACTCAGCCAACTTTAAAAAGTCTGGAAATATATAAGTTCCAGGCTGAGGTTTTCACAGCCACGCGGTCAGCCTTCGCTCCAATATCCTTCCTTTGGTTTTCTGAGCGCAACTTTCCTCATTTAATTTTAATTTGTAGGAATTGTGGTGGCCCTTGCCGTCTCTTCAAAGCTTCAGTGCTGAAGGACAGAGGGCACCTGTAGCTGCACACTGTGGATGCACCTTCCTTCCCCGGATCAAGGGCCACTGAGGCTTTGAAATTTGAGATTAACAAGGATTTTACCAGCATTTGCGTAGCTGACTAGCGAGCCGGGTTACTGGCGGGTATCAATCAGCATTTCATTATGCCATTTTGCATTAGCTGAGGATGTGACCTGCACTATTCCCTCCTGCAAAGCAACATCTCGTAGCTGTCATTTCACTGAAGCTGTAAAGGTAAATGCATGATGGAGCGGGGAGCTGACATTTGCCAGGGGAACTCGCAGGAGCAGCGGGCAGCTCCCAACCCCGCGCCCGCAGCCTCCCCGCGCGGGGCAGCAAACCCCCAGCGCTCCCGAGCTTCCCTTCCTGACATCCGCCTTCTTCTTGAATATTTCTCCCGGATCTGGGGCGGGAGTGTGGGGGAAGAGCTCGGCTGCAGAAAATGCGAACGCACAAAGCAGAGCCAAGAGGAAACTCACATTTGACCAAAAAGCGAGAGCCAAGTGAGATCATGGTGCCGCCAGCTCATGCTCTGGCTGGAGCGTGGGTGCGGCGGGGTTGTGCGAGGCAAACCTGGGGTCAAACCACGGCGAGCTCCGAGGGCTGCATTTAAGGTCCTGATCCGGAACAAACTGAAAATCAAAAGAAAGGCTCACCTGGGTTTAACAGAGGAAAGCCCTGAAGCAGTGCCTTCAAGTGTATTATTTTCTGAACGTGTCCAAAAGATCAGTGAGAGCAGCCGCTTTGGAAAATGATTCCTTGCAGTTCTGCAGCGGAGGAGGCACTTTGAGAAGTACCTCCAGAACTCACCGGTCAGCTGCAGTTTAATGCCCCCAGCTTTCTCTAACTGAAATGCATCCAGTCCTCGTTATCTTGATAGTTAATGAACGGTCTGCTAAAATAAATAAGATCTTTCCACTTCCCTAGAGACGGGGAGGAGAGTGCTCACTCCTAGACTGTAAAGTTTGGCTGTGCGGGAAGGGAGTCTTTTTAGGGCTGGGGTTTTTTTTAGTATTGAGGGAGCCAATATGAAGTGCATTGCATTTTCCTTGAGGACTTGGTTTGCTGTATCTGAGGCCAGGTAAGAAAAGAACAAGAGGAAAGCCACTTGATTTTGTGCCTGGAGCAAACCTAAGCAGTTCAAGGCCAGAGTAAACATGAAGCAAATGAAAAAAAGCGTGAGAGAAGAGAGGTGCTGTGATTTAGCAATGAGCAGAGCTTGGAAGAGCCAGAGGCTTGGTTGCCTCCCCCCAGGGATGCCCGGACTGCCGTACCTGCTGGCGCTGCCCATCTTCCAGGCTCCAGGCAGAGCTGCATCCCGAGCCAATTTTCATGTATTCCAGGGATGCTCTGTCACAGGTTGTTTCCAGCTTCGTCCCGCTGCACCATGCCGGCAGTAGCTGGGTGTTTCTGATCACCTCCACAGTCCTGGCGCTGTTCCACCTCTCGGTCTGACTCCAGATGGCAGGATGAGGTTTCCTTGGTTTGATCTGTACTACAACAGACTTTTAAACAGTGTTTTGTTGCGACTGTTTCCAGCCCTGAGCTGAGCTCCGCTCTCAGAAAGATCACTGCTCAGAACAGGAAAAGAAAAACCCCCAAAACTGTTGAGAATTGAACGTAAATGGCTTGGGGGAGGCTACATTTGAGGTTTCGTTCTTGTTTCATCTCTACGTATTTTGGAGATATGTCTGATGCAGAGATATCTGATTCAGATGTGCTGGAGAGACTCAAAAATTTACCTGGACAAGACAATCTGATCTATTTGAATCTGCTCTGAGCAGGACGTGGGACTATATGACCCCTAGACATCCCTCCCAATAAAATTAGCAAAACCTAAAACCCCAGTATTGATAGTCTTAAAATTTGACATGTGAGATATGAACTTCAATCACACACTTTAAACCAACAGGTATATGCGAAGCCATAGATTTTGCATGGCAATATAAAATCCTCAAAAGACAGGCTTATTCTAGATATTTAGTCCATCAAGCTGAACTGTCAGGAACACTTTGGGGAAAAAAAAAAAGAAAAAGAAACCCACATAATTTTGTCTCCTCTGAGCTAACATAACCAGAGCAGAAATGGGCAATAGTCATAGAGAATGGTAGCTCCAGAAGAGGGGAAGTCTGGATATTCAAAGTGAAAAGGATTTTCAGGATTATAGACCTATTTCTCATTTCCTCCTTGCTTGCAGCTCCCCTACAAAAGGGAGATGGGAAGCAAAGTTGGCTTCTCCTTCCCTCTAAGGAACAGGTTGAAGTGCAACAACTGCTGAAGTCTCAGCACACAAAAGCTAATGCACAACCCAAATACTCTGCAGTTGGACACCAGCATAATTTTCAGGGAAACCCTTTGCTGGCAGTACTAACAGTATTTCTTGCTTTGCTGTGGCAGCCTCTAGACCATGATGCTGCAAGTTCGCTAAACAAAACCTGAAATCACAGTCCAACAACACAGACAGAGCTTGCGCTGAAGAGATGGGGAGCTGCTAACATGTTAGTGTGGCACTATGCATCTTTTGGCACATGCTGCCAGGCAGTCTTAGGATGCTTCTGAAATCCTTCAGTGGCTCCAAATTTGGGGGCAGACTAAGACTTCTCAATGTCTTTAAGGCCGTTGTAGGAACGAGGGCAATATTGTGTTTGATTTAATAGCAGCACTCTGATGTGGGGAGCCTTGGGGAAATTTAATGGCATATACACTTTTTACTTCTTTCACTTGCAGACCCTCGCAGCCAACTCTGACCTTGTCAGACCTGCTCGGAGTGGGAGGTGCCACTCCACTTGTTTTCCAACCCCACAAGTCACCCTCCAGCTTGCCATTTCTCCTGTTATCTGCCCCCAGTGTTTCATAGTCTTTCCGGCTTTTGCCTTTGCATTGGACGTCCCCAAGGCTGCAGGGCAGGAGGGATGCAGTGGTCGTGGCGTAGGGTACATGCTCCGCCAACATTTCTAAGCAGAGCTCAGTTCTCTGCCCCCTAAGACTTCTCCTCATGTGCTTTCCTGCTGTTTCTCCCATCCATCCTCTCAGCAGTCAGGGTTTTGATCCTCAGTGTCACTCCATGTGTGCAAGGAATAGGTAGGAGAAGTCAGGATGGGAAACATCTCCCCAGGTTACTCAAAGTCCAGGCTGGACTCTCTGTAGGGAAAGCTAGACTCAAACTCAGGTGTGGTCCTCACCCACACAAATGAGGTTATAGTCATCATAAATATCTTTAAAAAATTTTTGAGCTGGAATAGTCCGCGTGGCCGATCTATAAGGCAAGCCCTATCGTGCCTCCTGGGAGCTCAGCATCCTCCACCCGTGGCCTGGATCACACCTTGGTGTGCCGGCAAAGGGGGAGCTGTGGGTCAGGATGCCCTCAACATTTCCCATAGCGAATCCCCTCGGTGCTGGCAAGACCTGAGCTCTGTCCCTGCGGCGGGGACTGCTACCCCGGCAAAATTAAAGAGATCAGATTTACAAGGTGGATAAAGCCGAAATGTCCCCGGAGGCTGTGCGCCTGCTGCCACCTTGGAAAGGGCTTGGGGACAGGGACGAGCTCTGCAGCTGAATGCTGGGGGGGGCTGCTAGTGCCAGTGGAGGGTTGCCCCCCCTTTTCCCACGCAGGAGCAGTGTGCCATCTCCCCCAAACGCAGGCTAGCTGGCAAGCGCCGGGCCAGCATCTGCGTGCCAGCTCTGCAGGACTGTGCGCGCCGCTTGTGATCCATCTGCAGAAGGCAGCACGTGCCAGTGGCTGTGCACAGGGTGGGCTGCACCGGGGAGTCCATTACAGGAAAAAGTCCATAGCATAATTAAAAAAAAAAAAAACCAAAACCCAAAACAACGGTGTTTTTTCTTGCTACCCTGATTTTTCCCTCTTCAGTTTAAAATTCCCTTTTGGGTTTAATCAAACTCAGGTGAGATTCACGAGCTTGGTCAATTTAGAAATGTTTTTTGGGAAAAAAAACCCCAACAGGTTGGGATTTTTTTTTAAACCAAGGGGGAGAAAAAGGAGTATTTTGCCAAGCAGGTTTTCCCAAGTTCTCATAGCTCTACATTATGTGGCTCTGTGTCTGGAGCAGGCTCCAAGCCTGACTTCCAAACGACCTGGAAGGGGTCCTAAACCAATGTGGCTGCAGGCAAGTGGGAGCTCAGCTCGGCGGAGAGCTGCGGTGCTGGAGGAGACAGACAGGAATCCCGAATTGCGAAACCTGCTTCACCTCCAAAAGGCAGAAAAACTCATAGACTCCAGGCTTGTAGTTTTAAAGGTATTTAGCAACATCGTTTTCCTGGAGATGTCTAAGTCAGACTCAACTTAAAGCCCCTACTTATAAAAAAAACAGTGGGGGGGAAAAAAAAAAAAAGTGAAGTTATTCTATCACCTTGTTACCTCTGTGAAAAAAAGAAAAACAGTGGTAAATACACAACTACAATTGCTTTTTACCTTCCCATCACTCCAAATATTGAATCTAGCCACGGCTGAGTCCCAGATGGTGAAGCATTTAACTTAATTTTCTAACCTCTTTTGGGGCTCAGTTTAATTTATTAAGAGGTTACTCTCAGGACAGATCACGCGACACGTAACTGTAAATTGAAGCGGGTATATCTGTGATTTACTAACTGGGTGACTTGCAAGCTCAAAAATAGTAATCCTCTAACACATGCTGCAGCCGGACAGAAGTTACGAGTGTGTGTTGGATGCCTGCGGAGAGGGCAGGGATCGAGTTTGAAATCTGAAGGCTTTCCTTGCCTGCAGCGGTAGGACATCTTATGCCTCCTTGCTACCTCTCTTCTGAGCTGTACAAGCAACAAGCTCAAATTTCATCTCCATTCGCGGGCTCAGCCTTGGCCTGGAAGTGAATTTGTTCAGTAGTCACCGTGAGAAACGCCGTTAGCTCCCCCAAGTTCAGAACTAGAGGTATTTCCATTTTTTTCTCCTCCTGTTGGCAATAATTGAGCACACTGCCTGGCCTCTTGAGCTTGGTACGCACCAGAGCTGGAAAGCCATCCTTGTTTTCCCACTCTTTGTATACTTCTTTGAGCACAACTTCCTCTGTCAGCTTCTTCCCTTGGTCTTGGGATGGGCACTGCACTGTCCCCTGCATACTGCCCCACCACGTAGAGCCACCTCAGTCTCCTCTGCCCAGCTCAAGATCCTTGAGCATCTTTGCTGACCTGTTCCTCAGGGTCACGATGCCAACAGCAGCACTTGCGGTCACCCTATTAGTTCCAAAAGCTAGAAGTTTTCATCGTATCAGGCCAACGCACACCATTTGAATAGCTGCCCATCACGATAAGAACAGCAAACTCAGGGCAGCGTTGGTGGGAAAGCACCGTCTCTCCTTCATTGGAGCAGGGTTGGTGCCTAGCAGAGCTCTGAAATAAAGCCTCTCCAGAGGAGACTGGGAACCTCCTAGCTGTTCCCCAGATGAAGAAAGAGTGACCAATGACTTCACTGCAAGTGAAAGAAGAAGAACGCCTGCCAGGGAGAGATGGTGTAGGCGATAGAGCCGTTTTCTGCTCGGCTGCTATTTTATTGTAGCTTTTGGAACCCACCAGCGCTGTGGTTATTAATTTATTACTATGTGAATTCCAGCTGTTGGTTGTGTGTTTTACCCAGGAACAGGAAAATACCCACTCGCTGAGGCTGAGAGTCAATGAATTTCAGACTTCCTGGTGGAAGGTCATCTGCCCAGTGGTGGCCGGCGGTGGCTTATGGCAGACGGCAGGATGGTGCCGATGGCATGGGGAAAGGCGACCTGCAGTTTGGCAGGGGACCGAGCTGGGTTGCCACAGCTGGGGGGAGCTGAAGAGCTGCTGAAAAGGGCTTTGGTTTAAATAAACGTCTTCCTCTGAGGCAGGGGTAGGGTTTTGTGTCGGGGAAGGGGGACTGAAAAGAAACGGCCATATGTTTTAGGCCATTATAAATTACACCCACTCTTGCCTCGGTGCTGTGTCAAAGATGAAGCGAGCGTGTTTTATTAGTAACAGAGATAAACTCAGGCTCTGGGCTCCGTGGGATGGGGAAGGAGTGGCTGGCTTGTGAGGTCTTCCCAGCATCTCCCACAGAAAAGCCCAGTTCTGCCACCCTGGAGCAGCACCTTGGGCTGGTGTTTTGCAAGAAGGCAGACCCGGCCCCTTTAGTTTTCCCTGTCCGGTGTTCATACTTGATGTTTAAATCAATTACATAGACATTTAAGTCTCTTTCACATGCCAGCACATGGCCCTTGTAAGCCTTCAGGGTTGGGGGCAAGGAGGGGGGTGTTGGCTTTTGCGAGCAGTATGTACATTAATTCAAACGTAAAGAGCGGCAGTAAATCACTTAATGCCTGAATCAAGTTAGTTGTTGTTGTTTTGGTGAATTGGGACCATATTCGGGACTATAATAACCTAATAATGGACAGTGCAGGCATAGACCACACTGTAATGTATATTGTAGGGGAATATGGTAATAGTCTGAAATGGCAATTCTCCTAAATAAATAGCACATCAACTTACTTAAACCTAATCATAAATGGGACAAATTGGACCCATGTGCAAACAGAAACCCGAGCAGAACGCAGGAGTTAAAGAAGCCATTGTTTCCCAGCCTGACCCTGGGCAGAGAAAGCCTGTGTCAGGTTACATCTGTTAAAATGATTCTAATGCCAGCCCAGTATTTTAATTATAAATATATAAAACATTTAATAAGAAGACATTCTGGGCTTACTAAGCCTTTAAAAACTGGATGTGGGCGGAGTGGGTAGAATGGTATTCCATGTGCCCCAGACAGAGTGCCAGCATATAATGATTGAATGTTTTCCTGTAATAAATTGAAAAAATCTGGTTTGTAAGAATGGATCCAAATCACTTGGCATTAGAAAGGTAATTTGTTACCTAGCTTCCTCTTGGAAACGGACTGCTTCCAAGTTTGCTGGAACTTAGTTTCTAGGGACTGCGATGTCCAAAAAGAGAAAGAAAGAACAACCGGGATGCTTATGGCTCTGATGTTAAAACACACACACACACATACACACATGCTGTTTTTTCTGCCTGTCTCTCTTTTTTTTTTTTTCCTTCTCAGTCTTTCAGTCCTCCCTCTCATGGCTCCAAACACAAGATTCAGCAGCCAAAAAAGAAAAAAAGAGGTTACTCAGGACAAAAGCCAGATCTATAGCCACCTTCTTTGTACCTTTCCAAATCTCAAGCCTGCTTAATTATGATTAATTGCCACATGGATAATCAGATACAGTTTCAAAAGGTTGGAGATGACAGTCCAAGGACACCAGGGAAGAAGGAAGGTTCGCCTTTGTTACAAAAAAAAAAAAAAAAAAAACCCACAGGTCCCTTCCTCAGCCCATAACCTTTTCTTATTTTAACAATTCCAAACGGAATTAATACCATCAGTATATTGTTCCCGCTCCTGGGAATTGAACTTCAACTGTACAATTTCTGCAGCTGTCAGTTTTTTCAGCCCTCCTGTCAATAACGCAATGTTGGGGTGCCCTTCTTCTTGAATGAAAGCAGTTTCAAGTTTCTGCTTTATGTCTGTGCTTTCTGGGTGGTGTGACATGATGAGAAAGTATAAAAAATAATAACAGCAGTTAAAAAGCTTCCACTCTTGACTTAACTGGATCAAATGTAATAGACTACAGTCTTTTCTCCTGATTTCCTTTGCTTGTTTTAGAAAACACTGTGAAAAGTGCAGGAGATTTTGTCTTGCCAGCTCTTTCCTCCATTTAAAATCCCTTTGGCTAAGTCAAGGATCACAGTATGTCATTTCCAGCCTAACAGAAGTGCTGGGCCTTGTTCAGCTCCTATTACTAGGAGGCAAATCCCTAGGTTGCAGGCGCCAGTGTTTCTGCGTTTGGCTCCTTTCCCAGTATTGTTTCCTTCATTACATTCCAGAGTGCCTCTCAGCCAGTTAATGTTTGCACTGGGAGGTCCAAATATCCAGCAATCAGCACTGAACTTTTCTCTTTTTGTTGAGAATTGCAGGTTTCAAATGCAATCACTGGCTTTAAAGAAAAACTTACAGGTGAACACAACAGCACTAATTTCCATTTTATTCACAAACAGTTATATTTTCTGCAGTTTCTCCATATGCACTCGTAAAATGCGTTCAGAAGATGTCTGGCTTTTTCAGAGCTTGTAGGGACTGGTGTTGTTTTATGGATTTTGGGGTAAACGTTGCCCTCTGCGCACCTCTCCCATGCGCAGCGCCACACAGTAACACAGTAAGTCCCTTGCTCAGACATTATCTCTCAACGTTATTCCTAATAATGGGGTTGCACACACATTTTTATTTTTATTTTTATTAAAAATGTCGTGAGCCGAAAGCGGATGCTATAATTTGGATCACGTGAAGGGTCAAAGCGTTCTCACAGGCTTATGCCTCGCTCCTGTGAGCACGGGGTGGGAGGTTTGGTTTCTAAATTACTTTTGGTGTCATTTAATTTATAAGAGTAAGGGCAAGTTGCAGCCTTTTGTACTGTCTGCATCCCATGCATCTGCATGGGCGGTGTGCAAGGCATTTATACTCTGGGTTTTCCATTGAATATTGATTTTGCCACGTGCCTGACCGGCACTGGCTTTGGGTGGCTCCAGGGGCTCCACCGAGATGCACCCAGGAGGGATGGTCTCCTCTGAGAGTAGCACCCCTATTCTCCTGCCATCAAAAACCTCTGTAAACAGCGAGAAAACTTTCTGTACATCGACAGAAGATAAGGCCCTTTAATTTCAGAAGCTGTGTCAGGCTGTACCTTTGGCAATTTGAACTGTTCTATAGGAAGATTATACATAGAGAGCCCTGTAGAGTTTGCTTTCTATGGGTTTACTATTAAGTTTCAAGAACTAGCTACGGGTCATAGGCTCGATCAAGCAATTAAAGAAGTCCACAACATTTCCTGGTGGGGAAAGGAAAACAATGTACAGGTTGGGAAATCCTCAGTGTTTTCCATAAAGCCTCCAGCTATGCTTCCACCCATGATCATATGTCATATGGATGGTGTCACAGTGTCCTAAGGGTGCTAGCTCACAGCGATGATATCGAATTCATGGAAGTGTATATTCTCAGAGAGAATACTAATGTTAACTCAGTCTAAATAACAACACTGCCAAAGGAGGAAAGCAAAAGATGAAATACAGTGGATTTCAGGAGGCAACAAGCTCTCATTTATTAAGATCACAGGCATTTTACAGGTTACAAATCATAAAGCAGAAATAACTTCATAATATACAGGTCAGGAATGTGCCTGGGATATTGAGGAACTATTTCCTTGGCAATAATCTGCCACAGATAGTCAGAAGCGTGCGTTTTCTGGCACAACAAATCATTGCTGATTAATTTTGTCTGCCTTTGTCTCAGAGAAGCACCGAGACACTTCACTCTGTATTTTCTACTTACTCTACTTCCGCACTATTCTTTCTCAACGCATAATTTTTTTGCAAGATAGGCCAAACACAATACTCTTTGTTTTACTTCTTTTGACATCATTTTTGCCCGAACACAGTGTGCCTGCACGCGGGGCAGTTAAGTGTGCAAAGTGGAGGTACAGCTGGCAGCACAACCTGGAGGCTGACACCGCTCCGAGCCCACCAGAGGATTTGTTCCATCCCTGGCAGGAGCAGGGGAGAGGAGCAGCCCTGGAAACATGCCCATCCACGCAACTGCTTCTCCAGCCTGGAGGACCGGAGGAGGGAGGTGAGGAGGTGCAGAAGGGTGGACACGGTAGAAGCAGCAGCAAGAAACTGGGATCTTTTTCCTCTCTGCTGACACTTAGGGACAAGTCCCAGTGCATGTTGCGGAAATTACAGCAAGAACAGAAGAAAGAAGAGAGACTGGAGTTCCTCACTTGAGGAGCCGCAAAAGCAGGGCTGGACGCAGCTGCAAAGTTGGGGGAAGGACTGTACGGCACTGCAGCTTCTTCCCCCACGTTTTATTTATTGCATCCTAGAGCCAGCCAGGCTGGATGGTGGTCTGCCTCGTCGGCCTCCTGTAGGAACTTCACAGCATCCCCAGAAGGACAATAGATATGATAAATGCCAAAGGCAATGTCAAAACCCATAACTTTCCTAACATTAACTTAATATTCACAGCTATTAAACATCAACAGATCAGAAATGGAGTATCTCCAAAGCAGGTGTAAACTTCTCCGGGCTCCCTGTGCTGTTGGTGTGAGACAGCCGAGTGTGTTATAATTTCTGAGTATGCTCTCCACTTTCCCAAAGTTTCTGCGCTTTTGATAGAGATTCCCAATTCCGTATTGGTGATAATGAATGACTCTGACACGGGCTGTGGGAGAGACTTTTCAAGAAGTGAGATAGGTGCGGCGTTTCAGGGGCTCAGGAGAACCAAGGCAGGCAGGAGTCACTGCTGTGACAGGCAAACTCAGAGAAGAAACATCCAGAGGAGGGAGGTTTTGAAGATTTGTTCATCAGTGGAGGGCATTCCCGCAGAAGGAGGCGGGGGATGAATAATGCACTTACAAAACCATAGTCGCAAGGTACCCAAAACATTTTATTTAATGGTTTGTGAGCACTAAGACAGATTTAGAGAGAAGGATGACTTCTGTTGCTCTCCATCAATGTCTCAAATCCCCCCCATAGCGCAGGCTTCACAACAACGTTGTTCACAACAACAGTAAGTAAGAATCAGATTTGGGGGGGAAAATTGGTAGCACCAAGCCCTCCTGCAGAACAAGATCTGGTGATATAAACCACCCACCATCTGCAGAGTGAGTGTTTAGGGCATGACGGTGCAGCCTTTTGAGCCTCCTTGGTCAATACATTTGTGGGGGCTTATACCTGCCCAGAGGGGCTCCCGGGCTTGACTCCACGTCCTCGGCTGAAGTAGGGTTGGTTTTCCTTGTTTCAGATATGGCGTCGTCTCCCAAAGTCTACTCCCAACTCTACATCTCCCAAATGAGAGAAAACTAATGAACCCAGACACTGGGCACTGCTGCCCCGAGAAGCTCGGGTGGGGGAAGGCTCCACTCCCATCGCGAGCGGCTGCAGCAATTCCCGGTGCTCCTTCTTGAGTCAGGAAAGTGGAGGAGGTTTTCATGGAAGTGTTTCCTAACTGGGTCTGATCGAAACCTGGAGAGGTGGCTTGTTTCTCTCTTTACCTAATTTATCTTCCATATGATTGAAGTCATCACGAAAACTAGTATTGCTGTTACGGCTTCTGTTGTCAGTGCTCGCCTCCTATTGGCATTCCCTGAGCTCCCACCTTCATCCTCATCGCTTTCTGCCCTCAGTATTATAACCAAACCAAAAACAATGTGTTCATAACATTTTCTCCAATTCCACAAAAAACCCGAAAGAAAACAAACAGCTAGCAGATGCTGATTTTCTCACTTAACTGCACATATTTTATAGTAATTCTCTCTGATTTTCTCCCAAGACACCCACCTGACCTTCCTTTCTCTCCAATCTCTCCCAGTAGTGGCCAAACGCTGCTAATCATGTAAGACTCAGCCCATGGAAATAGGCTGCAACTAAGAGAAATTTACCCTTTGACCTTAACGCCTTCGCCTGCACAATAGAGACCAAGAAATGTCTTTGCTAAAAGGAATGCATTTTCCTTGGCAAAAACTGATTTTTAGACCAAACCAATTTAGTGCTATGAAGAGAATTTTTTATTTTTTTGCTGTTTCACAAAAGCAACACAAATAAAATAAAAACAACTCAGTGATCTCAGAATGAAGAACAGCAAAATACATTTTCCAGGAGTTTTCAAGGAACTAAAAATGGAACAGGATAAATATTTTTGCCTCTCTCTACGTAACTGAAAGTGATTTACAAACACGAATTAGTTTTGAATTAATGCACTGCAATGAAGCAGAGATCAGTTAGCTCAGAATTTTTCAGAGTTATCCGTAGACGATTTAGTTGGGAGAGCATCTCCAGAGCGCATCCTTTTCCATTTCTGGTGGGAGCTGAAAGTCTCTATGGTAACTAAAACAATAATCTACGTGGAAAAAAGAAAGTTCGGAAAACTGTTCAAAATGAATTTTAGCTGCCTTTGTTATCTGAAAATAAGGAGGAGGCTCCACATCATCCGAGCAGTCAGTTTTTCATGCATCACCAAGTGCTTTGCAGGGCATCAGTCAGCCATGACCAGTTCAGGCACATGTTTAGCTGGACGGGCTGAGATGCAGCGAGCTGAAGTGAAGTGTCTTGCTCACACACCAAGTCTGTTGCAAGACCTGGGAACAGAACTTTCCTGCTTTTCCCATCCACAAAGAGCAAAGCTTGTGTTTTTCAGTCTAGATTACTATTTTCTTTTTCAGATTAAAGAAAACAAAAATGAGAGAGAAAGAAACCTGGTGACTCATTGCCGTTTCTTTGCTGAAACACAGCTGCCCTTGTCACAGGAACGTGATTCTTAGAGCCTGCATCCAAAATGTATTGCAAAATAAAACTGAAACTTTTAAAAACAACCAGGCAAAAACAACCATGATGTTTCTAATTCTTTTTTAATACATATTTGTGAGTGTAGGTCCAGGCTCCAGCCAGCATCAAGGGTAGGACTAGAAACTTGGGAGAAAACAAGCTCTTGTGAATTTTGAGACAAGTTTTGCAAACCCACGCAGCCTACATTTGTTGGACAAGCTTCAAAACCAGTGTGCACTTTTTAAAGCTTTGATGCTCCTGAAACCTCTGGGATTCCTTCAGGGGCAGGTCAATACAACAACACCCACACTACTGCCCACAGGTAATATTGCATTTTTTCTCTGGCATTGTTTCTGAAAATGTGCAATAAATCCTGAATCCAATGATCCTAAATCAGGAAATAAAAGGCCTACGCACACGTGTAAGTCTACTCCAGACTTTAGTGGTGCAATCTCTCCGTTTGAGGAAAAGCATTCCTTGCTTTGCTACGATCTTTCTGCTTTCAAAACACTGAGACCTTACATCTGACTTGCTGAACTTTGAGTTGCTGCCTCTTTGATATTATTAATTTACTCATTAGCTGAGCACCACACTTCTGCAAATGAACTTACACCTTGGGGATAAACCTGCCTCATTCAGGAAACCTGTTCAGAAGTGACATTCACTGGATGGGGAAGTATCTCATCAGCCTAAAGCTTAAGCTGCTTCTTGAATAAGAATAACATGTTTGGCACGACACAGTGCGTCAAAGAGGAGGGGGAAAAGAATAGAGTCAAGAAGAGAAGCATTTCTGAAAGAGCTTTTGCTCATCCTGAGTAAAATAGAAGAAAATTTTTGCTATGTGGGTAAGCCGAGCGTGATCTATGTTTGCAGCCTCCCCTTCATTTAATAAGCAAGTTCAGTAAGAAACACGTGCAGAAGGTGTACAGGGAGGCAGAGCAGAGGAAAGTGGGAGATGGGAGGGAGAGAAAGATGACCTGGTTTTGCTTCCAAGCTAATTTTACATCGCTTTAACTATATTTAGTTACATTTCTATTTAATAGGGTTGCAACTGTTGGACTGAGAGCTTTATTGTTGTTTTCTGACTAATTTAAATTTCCAAGAGTTCGTGGTTTGGGGTTTTTTTTTTCCCCCTAACACTTCATGCCTTCTTCCATGAGTTTATTTTAGATGTAGTGGAATGTCCCAGAGAAAATTCCAAATGGTCCTTAATATATGAAATGTTTCCAGAAAGGAGAAATTCTCAGTGGACTATGAAACTATTTTTCAATCATGGTGTACGGCACACAAACCACATCTGAGTTTTTTTCAGTAGGAAACTATTGCCCAGTGGGTTAAAAGAAAATAAAGGATAATGGGATTTTTCCGTAAGGCTGGAGCTGTTCGCAGGGGCTTCATCCCCACTAGATGTCACTGGAACTGTTTGAAATGTTTGGAACAAACAACCCCAAATTCCCCAGGTTTTGAGCTCTCTCACAAACGTGAGACTTGGACCAGGTTGCTTTCAAGCTCTGCTCTGGCTCATGAGCCTTGCAAGGGAATCCGGTTTGAGAGATGGTTGATT
Organism: Chionis minor; assembly: GCA_013398295.1. Lineage (NCBI taxonomy): Eukaryota > Metazoa > Chordata > Aves > Charadriiformes > Chionidae > Chionis > Chionis minor. The sequence continues at coordinate 639,205 of VZSF01007525.1, read as the reverse complement.
ATACAAAATCGATGTTTAGGCATGGATTTGGGGAAAATGCAGATGAAACCCATGAAGTTTGGCATTGTGCGTGGAGATTTTGCCCTACTTTGGGAAACCTGAATGGAATCAAAGAAAACGCCTGCACACAGCCACCAGTTGGCTGGGAGGTCTTCAAAGACAAAGCAGAGTCCTGCAGAAAATGTGTCAAAACTCCTCCTGAGTCCACAGTGGCCCAGTGCTGGGATGGCCACACCATGAAGCACAGCTAGGATTTGGGTGGTCATATAATCCACCAGAAAAAAAAAGAAAAAAAAAAAAGGAAATTCTGACAACTTGTGTCACAAAATTTTCCGTGACTGTCCTCCCCAGCGGTATCGATGTCCACCGCATGCCACTGAGGAAAGCAGCTCCTTCTCAGATTATTAGGTCTACTATTAAAATTCTCCCTGTAGTTCCAATTGACTACAGGAATCTTCTTCTATTCTTATTCAAAATTCAGTTTAGTGTGATTATGTGGCCATGCATCAAATATGGCAGTATAATATGTCCTTTCATCTACTTGCCATAATACATCCCTTTTAGTGCCACATAAATCCCTGAAAATATTGCTGTCTTCTGCTCTTGAGATTCTTCATGTGCCTCTTTGCCTTACTGCCTTCCTCTTCTATTGTTTCTCCAAGCTGAATTAATTCGCTTTTTTTCCCCCAACGTCGCTGCTACGCTCTTGCTACTGCTTGTGAGCAGACACCAGTGAAACCACAGCCCTTCCAGAGTAAGAGAGGAGCCAAGAACAGCCCAGCTGCTGGCACAGCACCCTTCCCAGCAGTGCCAGCTCCGCATCGCTCCATCTCCTCCTGCGAAGGCAGTGGGGAGCAGCGCCTGGCTGGCAATGCCTGCTGCTGGAGCAGTGGCGGACATCCTCGCCGAGCTGAAGAAGCTGTAATTGAGGAATTACAGGAGTCAGCGTGGAGCTCCTAATCCTCCCAGACCGAAGTAGCACCCCAGAAATGACAGCGGGTTTTCTCCCCGGCCGCAGACGTCGGTGCGTGGGCTGCCGCTGGGAGAGCCGGGCGTCCGGCAGAGGCTCTGCAGCACTGCCCTGGGGTGCCCAAGGGCTGCTGTGTTTCCAGTGACAATTTAACCCACACGTGACTTACATTAAAACGGGCTGTATTTATTTTATGCAGGTAACCGCACCTGGACACCAAGTACCGTGAAGCTTTTTCTGTCCACAAAGGCGTAAGCTTTGCACCAACACTGGCGTCTGCTGCATCGTTATTGAAGCTCCTTTTTGTAACTCTCTCTCTCAGATTGATCATGTCTTCATGGCTCCTCGCCTCATTTAAGACAGGCAATGGAGGCCACCGTCCTGGCCGTGCCCCATGGCAGTGACATGGTCCCACACACCTGCCCAGCTACCCTCCGGTGTTTCACAGAGGGCACACCGGCTGTGACTTGTTTAATCAATTAGTAACCTAATTGTACCACTTCGGCATAACCCCCTAGTAGGCATCGTTGACTTACGTGGGGCAAGCACAACAAAAAAGGGTATATTCCCTTAGACAACTTCTGTATTAAGTTGTTAATATATTAAGCCGACAAACTTTCAACCTACTCAATATTCAGAAAATTTAAGAAAATGAATTGAAGCTACTTGCCTATTTTAATATGTACTCCTGAAGACATTTTCCAATTTTTTTATGGTTTAATTAAAGCCTCATGGCAACGGTTTGCTTCTTTCTACCTACTATGCCAGTGGTTAAAAATTACGGGGCTTCAAGTACCCTGCATGTCTTTAATTGCTCTGCTGAAGATAAAAGAGCAGCGATATTTTTATCACAACCGTTACAGCAGGCAAAATTAAAAATGCCCCTTACCCACAGGAGCGGAGCAAGCCCTGAGAGGGGCCAGGGCGCCCATCTCTCCACCTTGCCCCTGCCCCACGTCTGCATCCCACAGTCCCACCGATGTCCAGACCTTAACTCCTGCCCTTCCATTTCACAGCCAGTTTTGGGGAATATTTCGTTCTGCCGCACATCCTGACGAGCGGAGGAACTTCCCCATCCCGCTTCTTAACATTAAAAAAAAGAAAGGGTAGAAATCTCTAAATTAAGAAAGTACTGGAAGAGTACATTCAGTGCAGGACAATCCAGAGGAAGGTTACAAGTATATTAGGATAAGGGCACCACAATTATATGAAGAAGTCTGGAGAGAAAAGATTACATTGTTCTGACAACAACATTTTTCAAACATTTAGACCTTTAATATCATTAATTTAAAGTACAAGATTAAATATTTTATGCAAATATTAGACAACAGCAAAGAGCTCTGCACATTAGGATTTAAAACAAATTGAAAGCATGCAAGACATATTCATTTCTTAAGCAGTTTAGTTAAAAAATCGGTATTGTCTCTATTAGGATTAACTGACAGTAACTCTTTGTGTTCAAATGGATTTAACTTCACTGTGGTTTGTTTTCCAGATATCATTGTCCTCCAATAATCATGGATAAAGGGAAATGTAAAAGGACAGATCAAGTAAAAATATATCTTCACATCATAAACACAGAATTATGTTTAAATTTCATTACTAAATGGGATTTCAGCTTCATATACCATGCCTAATCCTGCACTATAAAAGATGTATAAAACCTCCTGACGAATTCTAACAGACTTTGTGGAAGTTGCATATATTGATTAAAACATCAAGCAGTTACATACACACCAATAATGAATTACTTCTTGTTGGAAGATAAAACTTTGTGATATTTAAAATTACAGACTTGAAAGTGACTAAAATTACCCCTAATTATGCAGAAGGGAGCAACACCTTAGCAGTAAACAAGATAAGCACCTCAAACAGCACTAATAATTTTAATTAACATTTTCTAGTTTCCTTTCACCTCCTTTCAAGGTCATCTGCTACCTTTTCCTGGTACAACATTACAGCACAGTGTTAAAACTTACATTCCATTACTAATCACTTTGATAAGCCAGAAAAAAAAAGACTTTTCAGGACAGACTCTTAAAAAAAAATCACTTAATTGCATGCAAAAACAAATATTGCATTGTGCAAAACTGTTGGGCAGGTTTTTGCAGTGAATTGCTATCAGAAGTCAGATTCCAGCAGCTGGGATTTGGTCGGTCATTTGGGGCCTGATTCTGAACACCAGACGCAAAATTATTCCGGGAATTCTGCAGAAACACGTTAATATTTCAGATACAAATTTTAAAATGTGGATTATGTCCAAACTGTTGAATATTGAGACTGTAATCAAAGTTCAAAAGACTGCTACAGTATGAACACTGAAAATGAATATTTGGCAAAATGGGATAATCTACACAGTATTTGTGTTATTTTTTTCTTGAGCACCAATTAATAAATGTGTGTTTGAGATTTATGATTTTGCTAAACTGTTTCTTTTCTTTTATAAAAAGTCCAAAAGTTGGTAGAAAAAGGGCTTTGTTATATCAGTGGGCTTGTTCCATGCCACAAATTTAATGTACGAGGTCACTTGGAATATAATGTGTAGTGAAAGAATCTCATTAGGCTAAAATGAATGTAAAATGTGTCAATTTGATCCAAATGAGAACTGTAGTAAAACCATGTTTGATGTTCATGTGCAATAAATCTTTAACATTTGTCTGTAAAGTATTAGAGAACCCATAGGGAAATCTCTATTTGTGATAGCTGCACATTTTCAATGATTTTTCCTATAATCCTTTGTTGACATTTAGCATATGGTACCGGAAAAGAAGATCCTAAAAAGAGAATTATTACTTATTATTCTAAGGTAAACAAGATGGACACCTCGCATATAGGTTTTTGAGAAAGACAACAATTATGAAAGCATCCCTCTCTCGGCAGCAACTGCTCATCTTTCAGTCCCTCTGAGGTGAAAAAGTATGAAATCAAAGGTGCCCTACCTGGCCGATAGTCAATTCAGTGTTAAAACGTCTGATGGCCCCATCCTGCCAGTTGGGTTTTATTTTGATATATTCATATTGTTAATTACTGTTGTATTTCAATTTTCTCTCTCGTATTTTTGTTCATTCATAATAGCTTTATGGTTCAGCGGACCGAAATGACTAAAATGAAAGATTTCCAAGATTTCTTCTGGGAGTAATTTATAAAAGACCACAATTTTTTAATTGCTCCTGATGTTTAGTTCTGGATATCTGGAAGAGGAGAAATCAGCCCAACTCTTTTGGTTGCCACACCAACCGTATCGGATACGTATTTTTTGATCTCTCTCGGTTGCTTTGTTCCTTGCAGCCCACCGTCCCTATGTTGAGGACTGTGTTATAGCAATGCTGTGGTGTTTATATTTCTGCAGCTCACACTTGCTTTCGCAAGAGAATTATGAGCTATTTACGTCCTTTGAGGAGGCTCAGGGAATAATGGGTGAAATGTCAGAAACAATTAAGAAAAATGGAGGCATTTCATTTAACCAGTAGAAGAAATACATAACTTCTGCTGAATGACTGAACTTGAATTGCCACAAGATTGCTACAATATGAGCTCTGGCTCCCCATTATCACAAAGTTTTATAAAAAAAAACCCCAACCTTACAACACTTGCATGCCAAAGGTTGCAACACAGGCTTTGGCAGGAAATGTGAAAACGCTCCAGCATGGGAAAAGTCTTCGAGCAAACTTGCATCTGTGCTGATTTACATTTTTACGCCAAAGCAACGGCAGCTTGCTGAGGCCAAGGCATGACTCCATGGCCGTGGTGACAATACGCGCTGGGAAGCTGCGCAGCATCAGCCCAGCCATGCCCTGACAAACCCTCTTCCCCATCTCCCCCCCAACCACACCGGCCGTTTCTTTACAGCGTTTGTCCATCTTGTTATTGCTGCGCAGCCCCTTTATCAATAAATGTGGTGTTCTCGGCCGAGTTTTCTTTGGCTTGCAGTCTGCTTTACAAAACCGCTGCATACTTGACAGTTTGCCCTAGTTAAAAATTCTTTGGTCAGAGAAAGCCCGGAGAATGAAACAGTATCTGGTGTTGTAAAATCTTGACCAGATTCTGAAATATTGCCTCAGCCCCTGTCAACTCGAAGGTGATTTCTCCAGGTCATGGTTTAGAGGGGAATTGATGGTACAGTCTGCTGACTGCTCGGTCTGCACTATATCTTTTTCAGGAGTACACAGTCACCTTTAGCATGCACCGCGTTCCAATCCTCTCTATTTTTGACAGTACATTTACTTCCACACATAGATTACAAGCTAAACATAGGAAAACGAATCCAGGAAAAAAAAGCCTATCAGCCTACTGGTTTTTTCATTTCTCTGTTTCTACCTGAGGGATTATCAATTACCTAATAACCCTGGGAAAAAAAATCCACCTGAGCCTGAGTAATACCCGATGCTACATCGAACTGTTCATCCCAGCTCTCACGGCACTTTTTCGATGGTGTCGGGTCCCTTATCCACTTTTTACAGCTGAAGAAACTGAGCCACTGGCAAATGAAAGGTCCAGCAGGCCAAAGGTATAATTTGATATAAAATACAAATTCCAGTGCGGTGCTCCTCCTGTCCAAACACCCTCAGAGGGACCAAACTCATGGCATGTCCAGCAGCTCTAAGCAGAAAACCCGTCGCTCGTGATAGAAAGAGCCTCCTCTGTTATAATTTCTCACTGAGCTTACAAATTAAAAGGCTGTGGGTTAACTTAAGAATTTTTGAATATTCTCATTATCAGACTAGAGTAATTAAAGTTTTTCCATCAACAAGTGCTTGATACAGTTTTAAGCATCTGCTTAAAATCGGACTGAAACGAAACACAAGCTTTGGTATTTTGCCAAATAAGGGTAAGATCTTAGGAAGAGTCAGACTAGATCATCCAGCTGTATAAATTATAAATCATTACATTAAAATAAGTTCCATGCATTTATGACACAAGCTCTGACTATTGCAGTTTTGCAGGGTATGTTCCTTGAAGGCAAATTACAGCAGACTTGCCCACTCCTTCCTCTGGAGAAACAGGGCTGGCCCTGTTAAGGCCAATAACCCTTCCAGTTTGGTGGCAACTCCTACGGTCTTAATTAGAAAGAAAAAGACCTACTTCTGCATTTTCCTTATCAACCCCAGGCTTTTTTGTACTGCATTACTACTTTTCTTTAATTCTCAGAGGTTCACCCAGTTCTGGGCAAGCTGGGAATGCCTGAAGGACAAACTGTGCAGACCTTCGGAGTAAGACGTCACTGAGGACCGGTTGACATGCGCTGCTTCCCCAGTAGTTTGGTTGGGTTGAGTCGGGTTGGGTTGGTTTATTTGGTTTGGCTGTTCAGGCTGGATTAAAGCACTCATGATGTGTGAACTTCTGGATTGATGTTAAGAGTTTTTTTGTCCTTGCTTTGGGCATTGACTCAGCAAAGCCACTGCACTGGTGTGGCCACAGGACCATGGGCGGTCCAGGCTGACCCACATGTCCCCCTGACACCATCTCCTGGCAGGGGCCGCCCGTGGGAAATTAAACATGCATCTGCTGCAGGAACCTTGCAGCAGCGGTGTGACGCCGCTGTCAGGACAAGACGTTCCTGGGGGCCGAGACGTGCCTCGTTCGGCTTCCCAGGCGCTGGCACTGGTGGGTCAGGCACGTTGCTTTTAATATTCTTAATAGTTCTTTTTCCTTGGCCTTACTTCATTCCCTTCATTTCAAAACCCTTGACAGCCTTTCATCAAATGCTTCTGACAAACTCAAAGAATATCTAAACTGGGCACTAATAATTTAGTACTGTAATTTTATGGGTATTTTAAAGTTCCTGAGTATTACTATTATTTTATGGAACGATTTTTCCTTCTTTTCTTTGGTCTTTCTTCCTATGTTCTTAGGTGGAATTATAGGTGAAATGTATTTCTTGGCTGCTGTTTCATCTTTTGTTCATGCAGTTAAATACTGCATTAGTTAAAGATTGCACGAGGCCCCCACATTAAAATTTTATTGTATTTTTGTATTTATTTTTGGCCCGGATCTGGGGGCCTCTGAGGCCCAGGTCTTGTGTAATTTTATTGGCTTGTGGGTTGAGGAAAGAACAAAAATGAGGTTTGTGGCCAGAATGTTATCTTTGGCCATATGCATCTATCTGCGGGCCTGATTCTGCTCTGATTCATAAGCATGTAAATCTCGAGCAGCTCCACTGAAAACGGAAAGGCTGAAGTGATGTAAAACCAGTGTAAATTAGAGGAGAATTACCTCTGTGGTGGATGCAATGCAAGTATTTTGCTATTTATGATTTAGCTGGGAGCTGTTGACTAGCCTCTCTAAAGATAAGAGCCACCTATAACTCAGTTGCGGGCATCTTTTTTCCTTTTTGACTAATGTCTGCTAGCTAAATCAAAGATTAAAACTGCTTTTTTATAAGCTGTGCTGGCTACGAGTAACAGAGCTGAGACTACAAAACTCATCAACCTGAGAACTACAGCTGAATTCTGGTGACCCCTCCCTTGAGTGAAAAGCACCTTATTTTATCCTGCTCCCATGTTAAAATAACTGTTGAATTCAAGTACTGAAACCTACGGACTTCAGCCTTAATAACTTCTTTTTATAGAATACTCTTCACGTGACCACCATTTAGTGAGTGATTGCCCATCCTCTGGTGTCTACCCTGAGCATTCAGCAGCTTACCGGCATGCATCATGGCCATCGCATCCTGCGCTCCTTCCTGCCTGGTTTGCTTCCATCACCACAGCCTCTTTACTCCCCAAAACCTGTCTCCCCCTCGCTTCTTTGCACATTTCTTCATGTCAGGTCTTTGGCTGGGAAATGACTTCTCCTGCGAGCCAAACCTTCTTATTCTACACTTTAAAATCCTTATGAAATTTGGCTTGCCTTCCAAAGCTAAGCCTCAGCTCCCTTGTTACTCTTCTAAATATAAAACATTTTTATTGCATTAAGCCATGTTGAAAAGGAAAAAGGAAAAAAGGAAAAGAGAAGAAAGAAAATCCCTGCACCCAATGTGAAGGAAGCGGCCAGCATTACACAGCCGTGTATGACATGTCTTTTTGTTTTGTCTCGGTATCATCTCGCTTGCACATGCTTTGGGCTCACTATCTGTGTTCCTCCTTGAGTGTCTCCCACACTGAAAAATCCCATGGCAGTCATCACTAAAGGAGTTGTTTCCAGGCTAAACTGGAGAGTTTTGGAGGTGGGAAAACACATCCCGTTATTGATCATGCTGCATCACTTCCTAAAGAGAAAACTATTTTCTAGGGAAATCATGTAGCATCTTTGAGTTACATTGAACTGCATTTTCCTGTACAACTTCTAGAAACCCTTGAAATTATTTGATGTGTGCATTTCATTCATTTTTTTCAAATGTAATTCTAATCATTTCAACAAAGAAGTGTCTTAATATTCCCAATAATGGCTCTTGTCACTTTAAATATTAAAATTCACATTAGGAATTCCCTTGACTGCATGTACATTATTTACATTATAGATTGTGTGCATGTCTCTGTGTGTGTATATATATATACATTTATACACATATACATATTTTTTAGGAAAATGCAGACAGTTTTAAATGATCCTATCTGATTTGAAAACACATAATAAATGCCAAAGAAATTAGTGATAAATGAGGTCCTGACACTCCAAAATTAAAAGCTCCTAAATTTCTACTTTAAATAAATCCTTATTGTATAGCAGAAATAATTCCTCATAAAGTGTTTCCAACATTCAGAGAATGCTTTTAGGACATACAGCATTAACATAATTTTTTCGACTGGGGTTCTCACAGGACATCTGATGAAGTCTCTACCCTTAATTTTAATTACGTAGGCTGCATTCTTAATTAAAAACTGTACAAATGGATTTTATGCCATGCCAAAAGAAATCTGAGTTCATTAGTTATAAAACCTTTTAAAAATTGATGTAAATATGTGAATTCTTTAAAAGTTTGAACTCGGAGTCCTCATTTATGTTGAGTAGCCTTTTATCTAGAGAATAATGAAGCCAATACAAATTAAGATACTCTAAGTTTTACTTTTTCCTTTTCCTTCTCTTTCCTACCCTTTTTTTTTTTTTTTGGTGAATGTGGGTGGTGGGAGTCCAAGAGTGTGGGGGTTATGTCTTTATGTCATGATGCTTTTCCTTGAAGAATCAAATTCATTTAAATCTAAACTGTGAAGAAAATTAGTGTGGGAAATGCACTGAACCTTTTGTACTGGGTTATATAAATATAAGTTCATATATCTTTTATTAATTCTTCATATTAAAACACAATTGCATCAACTCAAGCCAATAAACTTAATGGAAATCTGTCAAATGGCAACTTTGCAGGAAAACTCTGGACCTCACTTAAATATGTGTGCCTTATTGATTTTTATTTTAAAATCTGTGAGCTGTTAATTAAAATGCTTTTCCATAACTTGACAAGACTTCAAATAATGAATGGGAAACTCTGAGAGGTTTGTTTAACCTGACAAATTGCTAACCTTTCATTTTGCTGGCTGTTCATCTGGCTGCACGGGACCTTTCCTCTTCCATGGCTGGCAGCCGGGGGGTATCGCTTTGCCTTTTCCAGTCGGTGGCACCAATCTGATACCGTCTGCGGTTACGCAAAATGCCTCACGTGGTTTTAAAAACCATGGGAGTGAAGGGCTGGGACTGAAGTCAACTTTTCCTGCCTTGTGAATCAATCTATTACGTTTCGCTCCTTCGCCAGCCTCTGTGCCCACTGTTGGGCAGAGACATCCAGGCTGCGCCCTGCAAGCAGCCACGTCCAGAGGCTTTTGTGCCTGGGTTTCTGGCAAAGAAAAGTAGAAAAGGTGAAATTCAAACAATGGTATTGCCACGTAGCATTCAAACCCAGATTATATACTGGTATTCTAGCAAAAATGCAAATTAAACAATAAATAAAACAACTTGTACAAGGAACCCCTCTGTTTCTTCCCATCCTCTCCTGTGGGTTGTACTTTTGAGCATCTCTGTGCCGCTGAATCCTGGCTGAGCGTGGCAGCAGGGGTGTTGAAATACCACATGAAAAGCTGTGTAAGTGCTTATGACATTTACAACACGAGCTGAAGCAGGAAGCACCAGAAGTCTCACAGGAGAGACGTTCTCATGAGTTTCCAACCTGGTTTGGCACAGTGAAGAAGTTAGATAGACTTTTGACAAGCATCTGATTTCCTTTTTTTTTTTTTTTTAAGGAGCATAGTTCAGGCAACAAAACCACTCTACCTTTTGAGATTTGCCTATGACTACATCCTACACATCATGAAAACAATATTCCAATGTAATTGAATATTTTGTGTTAGAAACACACCAGATTGGAAAGAACATTGGCTATCCATCAGCTTTAACCTCCACCTTATCCCCCAAATTCAGCTACCCAGTAATCAATTTGGTACAGGAGTAAGCTTTAGGGAGCGGGGCGATTCATCAGCGAATTCAAGCAAACAGACTTCTCCACACACACAAACTTCTTTTATTAGACTGTTTTACTATTTGAAATTTCTGAACACATTCATAAAGCTTACCATGAGAAACGAGCCAGAAGGAATCGCTGAATTTAATGCTTTAAGGAAGCAGGCAATTGTAAATTTGCTTTAACAAGGTCCAGCAGTGCTGCGGGTGTTGGAGTGAAATGTGGCATTAAGAATACCGCCGCGATCCACTTTGAAACTTGTGTTTTATTTTTCTATTTTTCCTAGCAGGGAGGACAGTTTGAGGCCAGGCAAATTCAGAGACCTTGCATCAGCACAAAAGCACCAAGCAAAGAGCCGCGGACCTGCAGCGAGCACAGAGCCCTGGGAGCACCATCCCTTAATGCCCCGCTTTCTAGAACATTAAACTAGTTCGCTCAGAAAATAAAGAAGAAGGAGAGATGTGGGCTGTACCGCTTCACGGTGATTCTGGATGATTTAAACTGAAATTAATGGCACTCTGCCACTCACCACCTCCCCTCTGACAGCACCAGAAATGTCACACACCGTCCAGTAAGCAGCTTACCATGTCCAACCTTGGCAACTGCTGGAGGAGGAATGCGAGATTTCCATAACCACATCTTTGGACTTTCACTTTATTTTATATTTCGGGGATTGTACAGAATATTGGGCAATCAGCAAAACCTTTACATTTTGGTATTTGCTTAAGTTTCTTCACTCTAAACAGAGAAATGTGAGACACAAACCACGTCCCTTTCAAAGTGCAGTAAGATGCTTCACTCAGAGCACACTTCAGCTTACATTTATCTCATCTAGCTTTAAGACCTCCAACTTAAATTAAATTAAATACCATAAAAGCTCTATGGTCCCAGAAGAAGAAAATCCACTTTCCTAACACTCAAAATATTGCTTTCACGGAACGGCAAAAAGATTCATCTGCAAAATGGCAGATGGATTCATAAACTCTCCATCCACGCACCTATTTCACAGCAGCCAACCCCATTTCTCCTGCACTAACTGCTTGGTGAATGAAACCACAATATGTTTGCTAAGCAGATCTTTAGCCTCTTGTTTATAGTAGCATACCAGTTTTTATGCCAGCTCCATGGTCTACCCAGAAGTAAAGGAAAACATTTGTTCTACAGAAAAATTCACAGAAATGGACACAAACAGTCCTGTATAATTGATAGTTTTATGAGATTGAACTCTGTAAATTTTTTTTAATCTTATCCCTCTAGATCCAGTTTATGTGCACATTTGAACAATGACTTCATATCCTTTCCAAACAGAGATTCTGGGATTCAGTCTCGTCATTTGGCCAACACAAATCCCCAAGTGCCAAGAATTTCTAGTTTTGTTTTGCTTTATGTTTGTCTTTTACTTGTTCTTTTACAGGATTCCTAGTCAAACTAGTCAGTCAGTAGAATTATTCCAGTTTGCACCAGAGGAAGATGTGTAAAACCTTAAAACACTTTGAAAAATTGAGCATCTTTGTTATCTCTGTCTCTCACGGTGCAGATTCCAAATCTGTCTTTAATCTTTACCTACTGTAAATGAATGAGTTTACGGAAAAGTTCAATGACTGAAGTGCTTGTTTGCTGACCATCTTCACCAGCAAGCTAGGAAGAAGACTGCTTAGATTTACAGACACCTTTCTATTTGTTAATTTTAAATCAGTGCTCTGCTTTCTCTGAACCCAATGACTTCTGCAGCCGTGCAGGGAGTATGTGATATTTATCACACTTGCTAGAGAAGCAATTTTTTCATGGGATGATTCTTTTTGTTTATGTTGTAAACTGCAGCCACAAAAACATCTCTAATTTTTTTTTTTTCTAGAGGCTACTTTTCCAGCCGAACCAGATCCCTGAAGATGTATGCTGACTCTGAATAGATTATATTGTATTACGTGAGATATAGTCCACTAAAACCAAAATCTTCTTTAATTTAAGTTGGGGTTTTTTTCCCTGGTTATGTGGACATATGATCACAATGCCTCATTATGAAGCTTATGGGTGAATTTGTAGAGTATTTTGGCCGCTGGCTGGGAAACAGATGCCCTTGCAACAGTCCTCTTTCTTCCAGCATGGTGTTGTATTAGGAAGTTGAATTGCTTGAGATGGTGCACAGCATTTTGCAGTCAGACGAGAGGCCAGGTCACTACTAGGGGTTAAGGATTTTTTGTAAGTTCACGTGATAATTGGTATTTTTATACCAATTTTATGATGAAGTCCTGCGTGTTCCTCTGCCTGTGGAGAGCAGCACTGAAGGGAAAGGTGATGGCGATACACAGTCCGAGAGTAATATCATCAGCATGGTATTAAGTCTGAGATAATTAGGATGGGGTATCTGAATGATAACACATCTGGGAGGTAAAAATAGCTTGGAAAGTGTTCAGTCTGGCTCTTTTGAACAGGCTGATCATTTATCCTGGTGTCTTTAATAAAGCTCAAAAACTTCATTTTTCCTTACCAAAACCATTCCAGGCCCAACAAAGACCAACAGCCTTGCCGTTTTTAGAATCACCTAGGTTGGAAGGGACCCTTAAGATCATTGAGTCCAACCATCAACCTAACACTGCTAAAACCACCCCTAAAGCATGTCTCTGAGCACCATGTCTGCCCAGCTTTTAAATACCTCTGGCGATGGTGATTCCACCACTGCCCTGAGCATCCTGTGTCAAGGTTTGACGACTCTTCCAGTGAAGAAATTTTTCCTATTATCCAATCTAAACCTCCCCTTCTGCAACTGGAGGCTGTTTCCTGTTGTCCTATTGCCTGTTACTTGGGAGAAGAGAGAGATCCCTACCTTTCTACAACCTCTTTTCAAGTAGTTGTAGAGAGTGAGAAGGTCTCCCCTCAGCCTCCTTTTCTCCAGGCTGAACAACCTCAGTTCCTTCAGCCGCTCCTCACAAGACTTGTGCTCCAGACCCCTCACAAGTTTCATTGTCCTTTTCTTCTTGAACCACTGGGTAGTGTTTTGATATGCTGCTACATGTCTATGTTTCTGATATTATTTTTTTTTCCCCACATATATAGCTGAAAGAAAGACAGAGGAACCAGATGGTATGATGATACCAGCAGTTGAGCAGGTTGGACCAAGGCTTTTGCTCAGTTGTTTCATGTTGCCTGAATGGGGACCGGAGAAAACAAGGAGGGTTGTCAGGACAGGAAAGACCAAGCGCTGACATGGTGGCCAGCAGAGCTGATGCGGTTGTCAGTGGCTGTAGGGTTGTGTTTTGGACACCCACCACAGCCCAACAGACCATTTCATGCCAACCAGTGCAGATCCATGAGGTGGTAACGGCTTCTGGTGAACATAACTAATCCCAGCAATATTTGAACCAATAACCCCGAGGTGAACAACTTTGCAGCCTCTTAACATTTTCTCAGACTGCCTGGTTTGATATTTTAGTTCCCAGACCCCCACCCCCCTCACGACTATAAATAGATCTCTGTTTTTCAGATTTTGCTTATTTTGCATAACATATCTTGTCTGGAATATAATTTATATTTTATCACAAGGAGTAACTGTCCTATTAAAGTAGCATGTATTTTTCTTTAGGTAATTAGTGTACATGCCAATTTTGACAAGAGATATGCAATGCAATTACAGGACATATCTTAATGTAATTAACTGTATTGGGTTCCAGAAATCATAAATATAGAATTTCAGTACTTATAAATCTGTAAACTGAATAGCGTTCTAAAAGGGCCTTACTTATTTTCTTTTGCTATTAATTTTACCAAAAATAACAATAAAAGCAAATTTATTTTTTAAAATAGGTTGAAATCCCCGTTTCAGCCACGAGTGTTTACAAATATTAATTGACCAATGAAACCACAAGTTGCTTACCCTAAAAGCAACCCTGCAACCACGTAAGAAAACCCTGATTACCAGTGGAGCAAGGGGCTATCTCAGAATAAGCAAAAGTTCCGCTTTCTCATTTAGCCTCTTTATTTCATGGTTCAAATTGGCACAAGAGCCAGGCAGCTCAAGAGAGTCAGGAGAGTGTGGCCACGAGAGGATTTTAATTTATTGACAGCTCTTGCCCTACTGTACAGTCACCGCTGCTATTTGAGTGTAATGGATGAAACAGATGTTTGACACTGCAGCACCTCTTCATAACTTCACTCTTCAAAAACAGTTTTACAAGTGCTCGCTCGCGTTGGTTCCCATTCAGCACAGGAAACTGAGGTCATGGTGAAACATGAGGCCCGGGCAGGAGCTTGAACTCATGTGCACTGCAGCTGGGCCCGTGTCTTCTGAGCACGTTAGCAATTCATGGAGCAGCCATAATTTTAAACTTACGGACAAAGAAATAAAAGTGTTGACACCCTTATTGTAACATCTGCGGAGGGAAAAATATGAGCCCGTTGCTAAATGTACGAAGGACGGCGGTTTCTTTACGCTTCATTTTGTTCGTTATCAGATGTGATTATTTCTACTGTGAAAAATTCTTCTTCACATTTCAGTATCAACACTGAAAAGTTACTTTCTGGACCATAGTTTTCTTAGTATTGCTTAGAAGGAATATTTTAAAAAGCAAGCGACTTTTCTGATACTCTGAACTTCATTTTTTTCTAAATGATTATTTTAACACATGCTCATCGCTGAATATGTCAAAAAATCTTCCCGGGCATACAATAAAGGTAATTTTGTAGCTTATTTTAATAAAGATAACAAGGTTCGTGCAGTTAGATGTAGCGGTTACCTTCTGTTACCTTCCCTGGGAAAGCAATTAAGGCATTTACGTACTGATATTTGGTACCCGATTTGCAAAACGATAGCAGGGCACCAGCCTGAGGAAGCTGGTATGTGAGTGGTCCAAAATCCCATATCAGAAGTTTTTCTCCTACTGTAAATTCAGCTCCTTTCCAGTACGAGTGCCCCAACAGCCTGGGGGATTTCTCCAGCACTTTCATGAAAACTAATACCTGCCTGCAGCGAGCCGCTGCTCATCTGCCAGCATCAACACGCGCACGATGGACTTTCTGCATCTTTGCTCTCTGTCTTCCATGCACCTTCATATACAATTGTATTTATGACCTTGCACCTAATTAAAGTCAGCCCTTTAGTGACTTAGTGGCACGTTCTGAAAGGAAAAGGGGTTGTATATTTTAGTTACGCAGCACAAAATTATGTTTTAAGATGCTAAAATAGTGTCAGCAGTGCTAAAAATGAATATTTCTACAGTTAGGTGATACTAGAAATTCCCAAACACAGTTTGGTCAGACAAGTTACTGTGAGGCTGGACGGGGCAACCACCTTCCACCCACCCCTCAAGTCTTTCTAACACAAGCAGTTGGTGGATTTGCCCAGGTCAAACCATATATTTGTTACCCTGCTCTTCGGAAGCACTTGTAGGAAGATCCACAGAAGAATCATCTTCATTTTCCTGCCCCAGCTGCTCGCATAGACTCTATGAAATAAAGTTTGTAAAAGCTGTAAAAGGCTGTAAAAGCTTCTGTAAGTTATAACAGAAAGTAAACTGTCACGTGGAAATCCCTTAAACTCCTAGAAAAGCACATTTTTGTCTTTACCTGTCTATTTCCACAGAGATAGTGCTCACTATTAAGAGTGAAATATCTTCTGTAGTAAGATAACCTGAATATTTGCAGAAAAACACCAAAAACACAGCAGCGGGAGCCCGGTGCAGGCGATTTGCACCCCAAGTCGTCGGCAGGGGAGGCAGGAGTTGGGAGGGCAGCCGCCCCAGCCCGGGATCCGCTTGGTAGAGCCAAGGGCTGTTTGACACCAGCCGTGAAGGAGGGCCAGCCGCCCACTGTGGTGGCCCTGTGGCATCGGGGGCTGACTATGGGCCAGAGGTCACGCTGAGGGCTGGTTCCATTAGTCTTCACAGGAAATGGAGGAAAAAGCCACAGAAGGCTGCCTCTGCCAGCTCAAAATGATCTTGTTGGGAGTTGTCTCTGCTCTTTGCAGAGGGGTTGGATTAGATGGCCTCTAAATGTCCCCTACAACCTAAACCGTCTGTGATTCAGTGATCAGCTGGCACACCTGCTGCCGCACGTTCTTCTCTAATCCAGTGCCCACGATGGTCCTGTTTTGCAGGCAACCTGACATGCATGGAGAAACTTGGAGAAACGGCTGTGCTTTTCAGTGGTGGCACAAGCTCTCTTCCTACCATGCCTCTGCAGACAGTCATGCTGGCGATACAGCTCGTTTTGCCTTAAAACACAACCATGAGGCTGGAGCAATCCGTACATTCAACCAGGCTGTGCAAGAGGGGAAAAAGTCACGCGTGTGGTTTACGGCTTTGTTTTCTCAACCTTTAGCAGTTGTTTGGTTGTTCTGTGTCTAACCACGGTCCTCAGATCTAAGACGAGTTGTGTGACGAAGGACAACTGGAGAATTTTTTCTCTTATCCTTTTGCGGCGATAAGCCAACCCGCGGCTCATCCCGTCACTGGCGTGGAGACAATGCCGAATGAAGTCGATGGAAAATTCCCTTCATATCTGGGGGGTTTCCATAGGGCTCATGCCAATTTACAGCAACAGTGGTAGTTAGACACAGTTAGCTTAAAACATCTATGGAGAGCTTAACGGCATCCAAAGGACAAAGCCTGTTAACCTTAACATTTCACATTAGGTGGCCTTGCTCCTCTGGAGCTGGAATATGCGTGACAGGAAAAGTTTCACAATTAAAGACAACCCTACATAGTTTGGTTTGTTGATAGTCTTGCAAAAGCAAACAAAATAACTCTCTACCAAGGTTTGCTTGAAGCCCATAGTTTTTTCCTATGGGAAAATAAGGCTGTTCCGTAGAACTGTGGGGAAAATTTGAGCTGACAGCCCAAGATTAAATTCACTTTTCTAATTCTGAGATGGCGACATGTTTAACTATTCTGGCTTGGCTCAGGCGACTCGGGTTGTGGGCTGTGTCTGCAGAAGACGTGAGCGTGCCTGGTGTGACGCCGGGGTCTGGCTTTCAAGGGTGACCGCAGGGTCCCTCTTTCCCAAGCATAGGCAGAGCAAACATCATTGCGAGCAGCGATCCCCAAAAAAGGCAGCATTTTATCATGTTTCTGGCAAAACCATGGAGCGGCTCATAAGCTCTGTTGGAAGTGTGTTCAGCTAAGCCTTTACCCAGTCAAAAGACCAAAGGAGGCAAACATCCTTCCCACAATTTTTTAAAGAATGTTTTCAAATACTCACTCACAGACAGCAATTTTTAAAAGAAAACGGAGATGACACCTTTCTAACCTCAAATATTCTATTGAGGGAGGGAAGGTCCCACGAAAACTGTTGCTATAGAGGCTGTAGATGCTGGAGCTGGAGACTGAAGCAGCTCCTGGAGACATCTGGCTGTCAATGTCCTTACCCCTCTCCCTCTCCTCTCACCAGCACTGGCCTGAACTACAGGTAGTTACATGCTTTTTAACCATTTTTGTTCAGATACTGGAAATTCTCAGATTTAGTCATGCCTTCAGACCCTGGACTCTCGCTGCTTACGGCCACTTGTGATATTACATCTCTGTTTCACAGATGTGAAATAAGACTTCTGTGCTCTTTGGAAAAGTTATTAGGTTTGCAATTAGTAATCTGAACAATGTCAAGCTCTGTGTGAAGGCTACAAGTGTGAAATCTAGTTCTGCCGGTAAATTGCTACCTTTTCTTTAGCATTGCAAGCCACAGTCTCAAGTTTATTTGAACACATAAAATATGCTAAATGTTTTGCAGCACCACTGTGTAAAGAAGAGTTGGATGAAGTATATATTTTTAAATACAGCAAGTAATAAAATGTTGAGTAAATTCCCAAGAACATCATTTTGGGGCAAGTAGAATAGAATGTTTAATGGGATATATTCCCAGGTCTGCTGGTTTTATTCCTTTTTTTTCCTCCTGTTTTAATCTCCTCGCCCAGTCAGTGGTTGCTGTTATGGGAGCTGCGAGGAAGGGGGTTCATCCATAGACACTTCCAATATTGTAGCGACAGGAGAAGGGGTGTGAGGTGCTTGGAGCCCACCAGTACACCTCACCTGTACCAGCGCAGCTGCTCTGTGTGCCTGGCGGTGCCTCTTGCGAGCCAGCATCCAGCTATGGGAGACAGCGCAGAGCTGCTTGGCACGGGGCTGGATGGTTGTTTGCAGAAGGACCACAGAAGGCAAAGAAAATTTGAAAAAAAATTTGGAAAAAAAAAAAAAGGCAAAGAAGCCTCCTTCACAAATTCATTTCCTCTACATTTATCTCCTTTTCATATAACTTGGTTGAGAAAGGTCCATGGGGACTTCATCACAAAAATCACCCTTTGCATTTTAAGTCCTAAATGAAGTTCCAAGTAGCTAATCCTGATAGGCAAACCTGCGTGAGAAACTCAAATTCTCATCAAGAGAGTTCAGATGTTGTTCAGAGCCCCTGCTGCAGGTTGAAGAAAAAGCTGTAGTCAGTATTGCTTCTTTCCAGACCTGTGGTTTTGTTTTGAGTCAGGTGATGTTGCCTGAAGCTCTTTCTCATATAAACCTTTTCACAGTTGGGTTTCTTTATGGATAAAACATCCAAATTTAGGATCGTGCCCTTCAGTGGGTAGCTTCATATTTCAAGAAGCTTTTTTCCCTTGCTGCAAATCAAATTCTGTCCCTTTGCAACACAATTGTGCCTCAGGTAGCACGGCTTTCTCATATACGTATTGGTTAGCTGCTTTTGTACTGCTGGTTTCCAGATAACTATTTGTAAGTTATTTGAACATTAAAAACTGTCTGCTCTACAGTACCTCTGAAATGATGCTCCCAAATTGCTCCCAGTTCCTGCTGCCTTTCAGGACTATCCATTCTGGAAATAAGACTCAATATTCCGTGGACTCCCAGTAGGATAAACATACACTTACTAATCTCACGAGACATATTAAGGAAAAAAAAACCCAAACAGTCTCTGACATTAAAGTTCTCATATTTTATTTCTGTCTGTGCTTTCTAGAATGTTAATTTTTAGAAGTTATAAATGTTTTGAAATTGTAACTCAGAGGGACCTGACACTTTTGTTTTGAATCATGAACCAAACGCCATTATAGAAATTGCCTGAACAATTCAGTTTAGTTATCTTGTATATGTATATTTAAAAAAAAAACAAAAACAAAAACAACCAGTAGATAATATTACGGAGTATATCTTCTACACTGTACTTGACTTTTCCGTTAATATAGTGCAGTACTAATAACGTAAGAGATGTTCAAATTGCAACTATTTGACGCTGAGCAAGAAGTCCTCGGGGTACTGAGAACAGCTTTCAGTGCAGTTTGCTGGGTTTGCCCACCTGGTAGTATCTTGCTGGAGTTTACTTGCATATACGTGCTCATCTCTCTCTCATTTCAATAGGGTGGAAGACTGCCCTTCCAAAGAGAGAAATCTCAGCGGCTCTACTGAGGGGCCAGTTCTCAAGCTGCGCAACATCTCCCAATGACACTTGCCCAAAATCTGTCTTTTGGGGAGTTGCATTGATGGAGTTTTTTTCTCCATGCAGCACAGCACTGGCAACACGCAAGAGCTGCAACTCTCTTTAATACATTTTCCTTCTAGGAATGCAGACAATTTTGGCCTACCCGCCGTGTACTTTTGCTTGTGAGCAAAAAGTCCTGAGGTAACACTCCCTCTCCACCTCCCCCAGCCACCTTCTACACAACTGCAGATATCAAAGAAACTCAACAAATCACCATTCAAAACACAGAGAGGGGGGGAAAAAAGTGCATTCCCTGTGCTGGCATGGTTTGCAGACTAAAGGTAATCTGGTAATGAGGACCTACTAGATGATAATTAATAAGCATAGTTTTCTATATCTGATTTACCTGTCACATAAGAAGATATTTCCCAGGGCAGGAAGGTCTGTTCTACATGATTTTAAGTGTTGCCCTTTTTAAGAGCAATCATTTCAACTTGATGAAATCTGAAGTCTTTTGTGTGAGCAGTGAAGATGCCAAGGATGGGCTTTCACCTCTTCCTCTCCACGGGAGATTTACAATTATCCTGAGAAAAACAGGCCAGGGTGCTTAACCCTGCTGCTAATGTCACACCAAGGAAACAGGTGGAGCTAGATCACAAAGAACACTGAAAACCTCTGTTCTCTAATATTCAGTAATATTAGATTTTTAATATTTTTAAAGGAAAAAAATAAGGGGAAGGCACATCTTGAAGGAGCAACGGAAATTAAAAATGGTTACATGACAGGTAAATGACAGCAATGTCAAGCAGTCTCTTGAGGGAGTGGGGGAAGCATTAGCCTCGAGGCAGGTCGCCCTGGCCTGAGCCCCCATCCATGCTGGCCAGCAGATTTCCTTGGTGAGCAGCAGATCAGGTTCTTCAAGGACTTCTCCAGCCACTTTGCTGTGTGTGAACACTGGCAGGACAACAGCAGTGCTAGAAGGACACAATAAATGAATAAACATAAATAAGAACTGGGAATTTACGCAGATTTATAGACATTGTAGGGACTTCTTATGTGCCTGAATAAAGCCAAAGGGCAGCTGAAAATATGAAAAGGTTTATTTGTTGTCATGTTGACTACAAGTTTAACTCTTCGCTTAGCTAAAGGACATTCCAAACTCTGACAGTCAACAAACCAAAAAAAAAAAAAGAAAAGGACAAACATCCCCGTCTCCAGATCAAACAACTCAGAGTAACACACTTTTGTTTATTAAAAATAATCCCTTTGGGTTAATAGTCTGTGTCACCAATTTGGCACACAGAAATACATATTTTTCTATATATATTTAACAGGATGCACACAAATTGAAGATAAATTGGGAGGACTCTCATTTTAGTGACTAAACACACTGAATTTAAATTTTACATCTTGTGAGATCATTTCCTGAGTTTCCGATGAAAAAGCTTTCTATAAATATATAGAAATAAAATAATTAAAAACTTAATACAACCTATACAATCAAAGAGAAGACCTGTTGGAGACTGGGTCAAACCCCAACTGTATAAAAGACCCTTTCTTAAGACAAACTCCCGGAGATTTTCATGATTTTCCTTTCAAAATGTCAGTACAATCTTTTGGTTTTATTCAGTTAAATCTAGAGCAATTCTACATAATGAAAGGAAAGAACGAATATAAACATGTTTCAGCATGACTTCAGGATTCCAGATTCCCATCTCTTTAGGGAGACTTTTCCTTATGGCACGGGTCTGCACTGCTAAAGACTTCACTGTGAAATAATGAGAAGTTGGGGAGAGAAGGGAAACAAACATAGTTACTCTGGAAAATTCACTTAATTAAAGAGCCACAAAGTGATGTGTCCATCTATTTAATGCCACTAGCTGTGTACCCAGGTAAAAAAAGAGGAAAAGAAAAATAAAGGAGTCGCTGCCATATGTGGAGAGCTGAGAGTGTCCTTTCATACCACTGATTTTTCATGAGAAATGTTACTTTTCAAGAGCGTTTGCTGCCTGAGGTACTGGAAGCTCCTGTGTTCAGAAAACGGTCCTGCACCATAGTGGTGTGTACTTTTAGCATACACCTGTACAACCTATAATAAATGTAGTGATTAATTTATGACAAATACGCTTAGGCAGCTTCTAGTAATTGGTGTTTCCCATGTCACAAATCCAATTTGGCGGATATGTGTTAACCATGAATTAATTCCCTGGGACTGGGACCCCTAATTCTCCTGCAGAGTTTCTCGACCATGGAGAGGACCCTAAGACCCACTCTCCACCCTGCGCAAGGGATGGGACAGCATGGCCAGCCTGGTGGCCAAAAAAGGTGGGAATTTGCCCTACAAGTGACTCTAATGGGCGGACCATGGTCTCGATGTCAGCGGGCACAGCTGAATGTGGCACGTTTTATGCCTATCTGAAAAAGCTCAGTTTCTCTCCTTACACTGTGTTTTGTTTGGATGTGACCCATTCTCCAATTTTATGATAAAATGAGAGCGTAATTCACATATTAGCATTTCAAAACCTGTACAGCTGCAGAATGAGTAAACAGTGGAGTGAGTAATCATTGCTAATCTGCACTGGAGAAAGAGAGGGAGAAAGAAAAAAAAAAAGACCACATAATTCCGTGGTGTGCTAAACCAAAAAAACCTGTTTTGCACTTCTTAAAACATCTCAAATTCCTTTTTTATCTGTGTTTTAAAGGTGACAGAGAAAAATCTATCTTTTAGCTGAACTAATCTCAAATAAATTAATATCGTTTCTCATATAAATTTGTTTGGGGAAACTTGAAACTGTAGCATAACCTATTGATTACATTATTTGAATTAAGTTTTAGAAATCCTACAGCTGTTTGCTGTCAAAATTTAAACCTACTGTCTATTTTCAGCTGTGCACTTAATACATGTTTCACCTGGTGACTCAATAACATTTTAATATAAAAGTACATGATCACGGAACATATGTTCAGTGTTCATACGAGGCTTAATAGCGACAGAAGGGGTAACAATTAACAGTTCTGTTTTTCTGGGTATACAAGGTCCAAGTTTAAAGTTTTTCCTGGGCTGCTTCCAAAAAATCTTTGTTCCTAGTGCCTTGACCTTTGAGGAGTTTGGAATCAATGAGCCACGTTGCCTTCCATAAGGGTGTCAAGTGCAGAATAAAAAACTGCGTCACATCATTTTTCACCGCGGCCAGATGAGGTCTGAGTGAAGGAACAAGGAACAGGAAAGCAAGAACATCTGAAAAATTGACTCTGCAAGCTGGAATGTGATTCTGCAATAAGGGGCAACTCTCCTTTTTTTTTTTTTTTGCCAGAGTAGGCAGGTTGTAGACAGATCTGGGTCTCAGCCTCCCACCCCCGGGGCCCCCGTGTCAAGGAACAGTGATAGAGCGCCG
The DNA here is from genome assembly GCA_013398295.1 of Chionis minor. Lineage (NCBI taxonomy): Eukaryota > Metazoa > Chordata > Aves > Charadriiformes > Chionidae > Chionis > Chionis minor. The sequence goes on along the minus strand of VZSF01007525.1, from coordinate 616,044 downwards.
TTCATTTATGCAACATCTGTAACGCATATAGCAACGTATTAATAGCTCAATATGCCAATCTGCCACTGTGCAGTTTGACCTAGCAGGGACCAGACGCATGGAAGGTCTGTAAGGCAGATGTCGGAATGGCAGCGGCGGTGGAAATTAAAGGCAGACACTAAGAGTTTTGCACATAACATTGTGGAGTGGTAGTTCTTCTGGAAGAGGCTAATGCTTCCAGCTCAGTTAGGAGGTTAATAGAGCTAATCTTCTGTATCACTATTATTTATAACATGTTGTTGGACTTAATGTTTATGAAGCTCAAGCTGTATAGTGCACATCCAATTATGTTTTCTTACAGCCATGGAGGGTTTTATGAAAAGGAATATTGAGTGAATGCTTTATTGCTGAAAAATATTGTATTGGTTAGAAGGGAAGTTAATCCAATAGGAGGCAAAAACAGTAACAAAGGCTACAGCAAATACAAGATGCTTTAAATTCATTGCATGACATTCTCACCCTAATTATTAGCCCACACTGGGAATAAAAACAGCACCCTCATCTTCAAGTTATTATTTTTTTTTCCTTTCCTCATTTTTATTGCACATTTACATAAGACTTGTATGCCTTGTACTTCTTCCAGGCAGGCTTATAAGGTTTCTTTTAACCCTTTATTTCTCCTTACACAGCCGTGCAGGAAGTCTAATTTGCACCCACGGAAGCAGCGGAAAGCAGGTGGCAGCGGTGCAGGCAGCTGGGGTGGAGGTGGCCAAGCCATGGTGGGTGCAGAGGTGGCTGGAGCTTGAATGAGAGCCCAGCGGTTCAAATGGTTATCCAGCCTCAGCCCCCAGAGCCCCTTGGGTCTGGAAAGCTGGAACGGAAAATCTTTGAGGGACCATTTTATTTTGTATTTTTTTGTAAGATTTCCAGTATTTCCTGCTTCTAATTGGACCGGAAATACTGCAAGAGCAAATCTTTCTCGTGGTATGGAGGACCAGCCCCACACCTGGGAGCAGAAAAGTCCAGTGGGTGGTTGAGTAAGGAAAAAAAAAACCTCTTTGAAAGATGCCCTGGCTCTCATGAAAGACCATTGTTTTTACAGTTAGAGAGAGAAGAAAGAATGAAGTGGGGTTTTGTGGTTTGTACTTTATGCTTAATATAAGGAGAGTTAAAGAAAGTATGACTGAAGGAAAAAGAGGGAAGGAAGGAAGGAAGATTAGTCAGTTAATAAAGGAGATTTATGTTAGTGATGGTAGGTAGGCAAATTGCACTGCTAAATGGGGTATGGACTTCTTTTATGTGGACAAGAGAATTTATCAATTTTATTTAACTGAAACTGCACCATAATCATGTCCTCAGGGCCTTGGCTGGAGGAGACACCCTTCTCAGGGAGAAACAGTTCTGAAGGTACCCATCCTGGCTGGCGGTCCCAGGGGCAAAAATTTGGGCAGGCTAGAAACGGTGCAGTCTTCTGCATATTTTCCCAACAAACATTTTTTTATGTGTAAGGGGGATTAATGGGTAGTATTTTATGCTGCAATTTTGTTCAAGTCTTGGGATTCTTTTTAAATCTGCATCACAAGTCAACGGTGCACATGGGCTGCTGCAGCATTTCCACCTTTTCAGTCTAGGAGGACCTTGAGGGCTGAGTAAGGTCAGCTGAGACAGGTACTGAGAAGCTTGAGATCTTGGTTGATGACAAAAGTAGTCCTTTCTGTCATCGTTTTCAAACAGACTGGACAAAAAAAATGCAATCGCATGAAGCATGGGCAGATAGTTGGTGTCTGACCTGTGTCTAACTGGCTTGCATGAGCATTTCTTCCCAGAGTGATGGAAGACATCTGTGTAGCCAATGGCTGATGAATTTCCTTGGAAACATTCACAATTTGAGCTTGTATTATGTATGCTCCTGGTTATATGTGAACTTCTAAAAACACATGGGTTGTTCTGAAGTTCTGTATGCCATTATTAGATGCAGTGTTTCCAGCAGGAATTTAGCTCCTCGTGTTACAGACAATGAGACCTGATGAACTGCTATGAATGTGCTATCCACCTGAAGCTGAGAGGGCTCCTACTCCAGAGCGGGATTTGTCAAAGCATGCCCAATGTAGGACAGGACCTACAAGAAGAGGCTTTTCCTCCACTGACCACATCACTGCGGCTTCATATCTTTCTAAGACCTGACACAGGTGTAGCTACAGGATCAGGGTCTCAAACAAGAATCAGAGTAGAGCAAAATATGGATATTGCTCTATGGACAGAAATAAATAATTCTCTGTGGCTGTTATTTCATTTATCATTTATGCACTTGAATCTATACTCACCTAAATCCTATACATATGTCCTTAAATGCCTGCAGAAATCTCAGATTTCTCCTCTTCAATTACAGGTACCACACAAAACCTGCTTTCTATTAAAAAAAAAAAAAAAAGAAAAAAAGAAAGAAGTATTCAGAAAAAATGCATTCTTTCTCAATCCCTAAGCCATTTGGCGCTTCAGAAAATCATTAGGGAAATGTGCTTTGCAAAGCCAAAAATATCTCCCTCTCAAAACCCTTCCCTCTTTTCCAGTGTCTTCTGAGAAAGTAACTTTGGCAAATGCAACAGCAAGAGTAAAGAGTGGCCGAGGGGCCAGCAGAGGCTCAGATGTCTGCAGAGGTGAAGGTGAGGCCAGAAGAACCAGGAAAAGGAACAGTGAGGATTTGCGATGGCCATAGGTTGAAGACCCCATTTTCTTATAGAGTCCTGTAAATGTCCAGAAGTTGACTAAGGACCACCAGCACCAAATATAAATGTCTTATGCTTAATTTGAGAGAAAATTCAGAGTGTATTCTTCAGAAATGGCTGGGGTTAGGATTCAAAATTGTAGGAAGCTGGCTGACTTGGTTTGTGGCTGGACATTTAGTTCAACTTCTTGCTAGATCTTCTTTACTTTGGCAATGGCAAGATGTGTATTTATACTTTGTCAATCCGAAAACATTTACTTTTGAAGTAAATGTATTTGAAATGACCAAAACTAAGATGAAAATTATGAGTGGGACCTGGAACAAAAAGGTGAATTTAATAATTTATCTTCTTGGATCTAGAGAGCTGAAGTGGTGTGAGAAATGGCTGAAGTTGAGTCATTATATGTGGGAGATAAGACTTGATTTGTCTCAGACTGAGTCTAATATTAAAGTTGTGATTAAGCTTTGAAAAGGAAGTGAGGCAGAGCTCATATTATTACTGTATATGTTTGTAATAGAAAAATGAATTGTGAACTGGCATTGGAATGAGTTTGAAAAGTTTATTTAATTTGGTGATAATTATGGAAGATCTGAAGGAAAGGATTATAAGAAGAGATTGGGGAAAATAAAAAGGCTGAGACATACTTCTGTTGTTATACTCACACAGCTTAAGAGTCAAGGAAAAACGATACTGTTTGGATCACCAAGCTCTTGCTTTGGGCATTTTACCTAAACTGACAGAGTTTGGGGCTCTGATAAGAATAGATTACACTTTGGAAAAAGAACAGTTAAAGATCTAGTTTTATCCCTGGGTATTCTCAAACATTGAAAGATAAACTGCATATTCTACTGAAAAAATAGGACTAGGAATAGCCTTAAACTACTTGTTTAGTTGGAGGGATATTGAAAAAATACATCTGAAATTACTAAGAGTGGGATTAGAGCTATTTATCATTGCACCCTATTTCTTCCTATCACTTACAGCATTCAGAAGAATGAGGCCTTATTATCATGAGAACTCAAACTTCACATTGATTTTGAACTACCGCCATTCTGAGATGCTCAGTGAAACTAACACTGCAGGGAAAAGTTGTTGCACTTCAAGATTATCCAAAGGTCAAATATTCAGAATAATCTAATATGGAAAAACAGTACTCAATTTAATGGAATAATATTTAATAGGAGAAGAAAAACACTCTAAGCTGGAAGACTATCATTGAAAAAAATTTTTAAAAAAATCAAGGATCATGCCAAAACCTCAGAGTCTATGCTGTTTCATGACACTCTGTGTGGGCAGCACACAGGACAAAAGGTGCCAGGTGTTCAGGAGGTCCAGTGGGCTCCCTTCACTCTGAGAACCTATCCTCTTCTGGTTTCTGGAATAAGTCTCTGCTTGTCCATGAGTGAGTGCAGTATGTAGCACTTTATTTTTAATTCTGACTGCTACTAAATCAGACTCACTTTTGCAAATTTTGGTGCTCTTGCAGATCCTCTGTGTGGACCTTCTTTGTCTGAAATTTGGTAGGGCAGCGAAACAAAAGAGGATTCAGAATGATTTTTGGTTTGTCGGTAGATCCATCACATTCCAGACATTGCTCCACCTCATGGCAGGCAGGCCATGGAGAACACGATCCATTAACGATCAGCAATGCCCCTTACGTTGGATATTAAGCAATGTGATCTTGTATTCATTGCTTCCAAGTGCAGAGTAAAACAGTCTGGTATTCCAGAATAAAACGATGACTCTGAATTGGTGGATGCTGAGTTTCGAGCTATGAGATGTACGGGCCAGTTTGGGAAGTCAATGTCACCTGGAGATCCTGCTCACAGAGTAAATGACTGCTCTTCAAATCTACCATAAACCTCTTGTGAAATGCAATTGTCTGAACAGCCCTAACGAAAGGCATTCAGGTTTACTGAAGTTTTATCAGCCTGTCATCTCTTTTATACCAGGAAACGATGAAGGAATGTAAGTGCACAATGCAGGGTAACATCTGCCATCCCATTACAGAACCATATAGCTAGCTACACCTGTGCCAACTGTACTACTAAACACACGAGATCTTTAAGGAAGACTATTTTGATTTTCACTAGTTTTAGTGAGCATTACAAGCCGAGCTGTACAATATCTCCTCTTCCCCCTCTGTACGTTGTTGATTTGCAGTGTGAAGAGGTGGCAGATTTCTCCAGCCGGCAGCCATCCTGCCACCCCCGGCTCCCCCTCCGCCGCAGGCAGGGGTTGGGAGGCAGCGGGCAGGGGTTGGGCAGGTCCTGGGGGAGCAGCACCCGAGGGGCAGCGGGCAGCAGAGTCCGGCCACCCCGGCCTCCCACCGCATTCCTCCGCTCAGCCTTACCGGAGGTGGCCAGGCAGGGGGTCTACACCGGGGTTATGCTGGGCCACTCTCCTGCTGCAAACAGGAACCTCCAGCAATGCTAAACAAATCAGGCTGCCAAGGGTTTTTTTTTTTTCTTTTCTTTTTTTTTCTTTTTTTTTTTGTTCCTAACTTTCCCATAAAAAGATTCAGGTAAATGTAGCATGACGAGCCAATTTAAGCCAATTTCAAAGTTATTTGAGTAATTGGTTATTAAGATAACACTCTCAAATTTCAATTCAGCAATTATCCTCTTAAAGATACAGAATGTAAGTATAGGAGGAAAAGTGTATGCATTAAAGCTACAGAGGCCCTTTTTGAAAAAAAAATAAAATGTGTAGGCATTTGAAAATAAAACATAACTTCTAATCTCATAGAGCTGAGACATCTTCTAACATGTGTGACCCTTCTATGTTGAAAGCAAGTGTTTCTAAATTTTGGAAATGGAGTTGACTATTATTAGTGCTCATAAAGATTAAGAGACTAAGTGAAGACCCTCCTTTTAATATATCTAAGCTCCTTACCCATAACTTAAGAACCACAAGGGGACAGAGCATTGTCTTCCCACAAGGCTGCACTGCAGACTGATGCAGAGTGTGATGATGGAAATAATGGCTTTGGCAGAACTACTTGGTTTGGAGCCAATTTCTCCATCCTAATGAATGGTGGAATTACCACAGAAAAGCTTTACAGTTAAAAAAAAAAAAAAAAAAAGAAAAGAAAAAGAGAAAAAAGAAAGAAGAAATGTGCAGCTTATTCCCAGTAAATCAACCCTGTAGGATGGATGGCCATGACCAATTATTATTCCCGGATACTACTGGTTAATCACAAAGCACATAGTTAAAAGGACTTGTCTTAGCGACTTGGCTGCTGAAAACAACAGTGTAGAATGTGTAAATGTTCACCAGAAGATTAAGGTTATGCAAATGATGGAAAGTTTCCTATGCTAGCAAAGTTGCCTTTCAGGAAGGTGAAGTGGGTGGTTTTTTATCCTCAGAATGGCACCAGATGCGGTTTAGGGAAATGTTATTGACAGTGGGGTGCGGCAGGTGTTCACGCCAGCTCCGGGTCCTGCTCGCTTTACGATGTCCTCAGCTACTGCTCAAGGTAAATATTCTTTTGGAGGAAGGGTAACATCAGCCGAGTCCATCAACTCAGCGGACCCTTCGGCTGCAGCCAACAGCCCCCGGCTGTTTCGCCTTGCATTACAATTGTGTCTATAAACCAGAGGAAGCAACGATGCAAAACCAAGGTCTACAGCTTTTTCTGCTTTCTCACTTGAGACCCAGGTAACAGGGGACACCAGAAAAAAAGCGAAGAGAGCGAATGTAGCTGGAGCAGGGTTGGGGTTTTATTCAGGCTCGCGCACTTGGGCACGGACCAGCAAAATGCAAAGGACCAAACCAGATAGGACAAGAAAGAATACGAAGCTGGGGCTGATTTGCTCCTGATGAAAATTAACGTACTTCTACTGGAAATTTCTGTGGAGCAAAGCCAATTCTCCGCAGCTAGGAATCTGGCCCTTTTCTGTTCACATCAGTTGTAATAATTAAAGATCTATTAAGACAGCAGAGAGTGCAGTGTAATCAGGACTGGGAAAAAATACTTCAGAGTTATTTTAGCTTTAGTCTTTCTGTTTATTTTTTGTGACTGAGATTGTTCAAATAATACGTCTCCAGGGGACGGAGTAAAAATATAGATTTTAATTTGAATATAGATAAACACTGGATTATATATCACAAAATATGCTGGTGCAGCATATGCAGTACATGCGACATGTTAACACCAAGTATGATGTAACCACAGCACCAAGCCAACTTACTTTTATCGTGCTAATGTATTTTTTACCTCCAAACATTAATATTTTTATATCTATATATACGTACTGCTACAATGCCATATTCTCAGGTTTTACAGTTTCGCTGCATTTTTCTGGCATAGGTTACAATGGAGGAAAAACGCCAACTGGAACATGTCGAAAAACAAGATCATAAGGTTTCACTCAACTTGCTTAAATTATTATGTAGGAGGTATATTATCGACCTTTTAATAAAAACCTTTACAGTCTCCATGGAAACATTTTTACATTGACATATAAAAACATAAATGGAAAAAAAATGTTGTAAAAAAATGAATCTGGTCTCCTGTTCATAAATTAGAGTCTGCCTTTAACTGTGCGGTACCTTATCTTCCATCCGTTATGCAAATGCTAGAATGATGATTCATTAGTCGAGCATCTTACTGTAACCTGTGTAGTAAGCTGAGGTATTCAAGAGGTTTGATCCTAAAATAGCACTTACTGTTTTTGTAACTCAGCGTCCTGCCTACTTTTAAACCAGGACAGCACATCAGTGCATTGGAACTGGGGTTAAATGTGCAATAGGTGGAGCAACATTCGGAAGTACCGACTCATAAAAATCAAAGTTCACAGGAAAGCGCCCTCCTGCTTTTGTCTTTAGTTAAGGTAAGAGACTCTCATCCTGACTGGAGTCAGGAGTTTGCAGTCTTCACAGCAAAGGAAAACCCTACACTAGCCTCAGCCTCACGTGCTGGAGCCAGAGCAAGTTTGGGAATGGGCGAGGAATCTCACAGCACATCATTTGAGATAAGGATCAGTCTCTCTTGATTTGAATTCCAGAGCTCTCAGCTGTGGTCTGCTGACATCTCGTCAGCATCTGTGACATTTACCAGCGATATACCGTTTATATCATTCTCAACTCCAGAGGCCAGATGACAAGATGCAAAGACATTAGAATTCTGATCATAACACAAAGGAAGAAGTTTGTGGTGTTAAAAGAGGAGTGCAATAAAAAGAGCCCAGAGATTGTTTTCCAAGATGCATGAACACTTTCTCAGTTTAAGCACAGTACTAAACAGGCTTTTATTTACAGATAATTCTCTGTCATGTTTCTTTTTACTCTAATCTCGGTTCCCTCTTTAATCAATGCAGAATTGGGCCAGCCATTTGCAGGCGTGTTCTTTACATGAGTACACATGAAGTAGCTTTTAGAGGAGCCTGAAGAAATAAAATTGTTAATGTTTACTAGAAAAAAGCTTTTCCAAAAGAAAAGCTGGTCAAACACTAGCTAACGATGCATTTATCTGTCTCAGATACTAAAACATAAACCAAAAAAAATCTCAAACTGAGTCATTTAGCTCTCCACTGCTTTGCAAGTTAAAAAAATCAAAAAAGTGATTAGCACATAGATTTTAGAAAGTTATATAAAGAGTCTTTATAGACAGGCAAACGTCATTTTCTAAATGCAATAGATAATACAGAGGAATCATGCAGGTTTAAGGTCCTTACAAAGCCCAGTGAAATTATTGAATGCCTTTGCATACTCTTCAGTAACATCAGAAAGGGTTCAGGATGAAACTAAATGGATATTAACTTTTAAATATAATTTAATATCAAATCAAACAGCTGTTGTCACAACACATGTAGGATATTTATATATGCAAGAAATATAAGTAAACACACACACTCTAGTTACCAAAAACCATTTTTAATAGGTTTTTTTGCAGTTCCTATCTAATACAGTTGATGATTTTCAGTGATTTCTGTTGCTGAATCAAACTTGAAGGGAACATCCTAGGTTTTCATACCTAGATAGCTTTTGCAGCGCCTTGAGCTTTGTTTTAATAACCAACATTGCGAAGGAAACTAATTTTCACAAAGTGCTCGGCACCAATTCTCTAAATACCAGAATCTCCCGAAAGTATCTCAAATTCGTCTTGGCCAGGCTCACCAGAGGAAATAGGTAAAGGGAGTAAGTCACGCTAAAGTGATTGCTGAAATGAATGCAGAAAAGTGTTGAAAATGTCGAGAGTGCATTGTCCAGCATTACTCAGGGTAGAAAAAAGCAGTTATTCACAGATGGAAAGATCAGAGGAATACACATGTATATATATATAAAAATTTGAAAAAAAGTTTATAAGCACACACACGCAGAGGTAGCAGCACAGAGCTCCTTTCCAGCATGCCCAGCGCCTGCCTCCAGGCTCCAACCTTCAGCTGACACTGCAGAGCAGCACTTCAGAGCTTGGTTAAAATCTCTCTCTCAGATGTAACATTGAATAATTTCTTCAGTCCTATTTGTAGTTACTTAGAAAGATGCTACCGCGTGTTTGGGAAAGGCACAGGCATAAGCTGACTCCCGTGCTCGGGATGTAACTCCTGAATGCCTACAGTTTCCACGGTCTTTATAAATACTATTGAAACTCATAAGGACTTTTTTGCACGTGTAAGTGGAGAGCCCTTTATTCACTTGAAGGACTGAACTACCATATAACGAGACTCCCATCTGGCATAACACATCAAATTCTAGAAAGTATGGTTTAAAAGGAAAGCACATCTATTCTGGCTGTTTCAATTAGCTGCATTTTTTCGGTTGTCCACTTATCTAAATTTTACCTTTTTATATGTGTGTTTTCTGCTAAATACCACCTAAAATATGGTTGAATGTTCATCTGGAAAATGATCAAAGATCAGTCTTGCTGTTCCCACTTGCAGGGGATGACAGCCTTGTTCTTCTCCCCGCAGAGCTTGGTGTCTCAGGTAATGCTGGGTGACCACCCAGCGTGGCAAGTCCCGCCGCGCTTTACGGCTATCGTATTTCTCCCAGTTGCATTTCCCCTTTTCCTTTGCTCTTCTATGCCTGGAAGCAAAGTGGAAAATATTCTTCCTGCAAAACTGGCCAAGAATTCAGAGGCCACAGCAGAGGCATCGCTTTTGTCTTTTCAGCAGGGATGGAGCCCTGAGGTCCCTCCCCAGAGACCCCATGGGGTTTCGTGGCCACTCAAGCCGACGGTCCCCCCAGTAGCTCTTGCAGAAGTCACTCCTCACCTCCCTTCTTCTTCAGCCCCATTACTCTCAGCACAGACCATGGCTTGTGTCCACAGACTGGCCCCTAGCTATGATCTTAATGTGTGGTTGTGGGGCCAACAAAAATGTGCCAGCATTTTTGGCAAATCTTCCTGCAGTGTTTGTGCAGATCTCTGCAGGTCATTAACCTTACATCGCCGGCGATAAGAGGCTGGGCATTGCGAATGTATTTGCGTGGTCTCCAAGGCTCATGCCTTTGTCAATCCAAGCATCCAGTGCCAGCGCAGCAGCAATCAAATGAAGAATCTTCTTGCCCATCCTCCTGAAGGAAGCACAAATATGGCACTGGGATTGCAACAAAGGAAAAAGGATAGTTGCCAAGGAAAACTGCTGTGAGCTCCGGCCCCCAGCACATCAGACAAGAGCAGCCACCAAAGCTCCAGAGCTTCATGAACTACCCCACGTCTCATACCCTGCTCCTGCCTTCCTAGAAGTTCATCACCTTCTCCCTCCGTGGAGAAGACAGTGCTGTCACTGCAAATCCAATTCCTACCCTGCCAGCCTTATCTGGAGATGGTCCTGGAGCTGGAGAGGAACACCCCAAAGCAGGTCAAACATTCAATTTTTTCTTATAAAAGCCTGCACTTTTTCCCCTCACATTTTGCCTTCGGACACAAGGATGCACCCATTAGAGTGTCTACACTTAAATACCAGTCATCTATTAATTTGTCCAAGAAACTCAGCATCCATTTAGCAAAGGTTTATTCTTCATATTGGTGAAGCTGAGAAACTTAATGTGGCTTAGGGGATGAGTCCCTTGATACTTTTGTATATATATTTTTTAATAGGTGGAATAATTCTTGAAAAACATGTCTAAAATTGGTACATGCAATGCAGAGTATTACCAAAAAAAAAATGTTCAATTAAGTTTATGATGTGGCCATGGGGCCGAGAGACATAAAAAACCATCCACCTGGTCTGTAACCATAGCAGGCTTCAAAATGCCCCAAAAGGGAGATTTTGGCTGTGCTTCTGGAGTGCCACCACACCAGCTGAGCTACCTTCTATTTTCTTGCCCTACAAAAGCCCAGATGGGAAGATGACTGTGCAGAAAAACTGATAAAAAAAGTTTATAAACCTGGATGCTACTGGGTGCTGTTAGGGACAACTATAGTTTTTGAAAATCAATATGGGACAGCTGCTTCTTATTCTCTTAATTAAGAAGAACATTTGGTCAGCTGGCCAAGACCCATTTTCCCAGTTAGGAAGCTCTCAGCTAGAGCCAAGAACCAGTTCTCAACAGGTTATCAGCTCGTGGATTTTCGTTTGGGTTTTGGAGGATGACCGGTAAGAAACTTTGAACCAGATCTTTTATGTTTTTACAAATTCTTATTTTAAATAGTCCGAGGGACTTTGGTATGCCTGATATCAAGCTTCCATGTATTTGAGATATTCTGTGAATTGTCATGGTTGTAAATTCATGTCTGTGACTGTGTGTCTGAACCAAATATAAACCAAGGTAAATGGAAAAAAAAATAGCAGCAGCAGTAAATTTTACATTAATGCTCAACGGTTAATCTGAACATCAGCAGCATCTCAGCCCTTTCTGACCACTAGTACAAGAAATTTACAGTTGTTATACTGCTGTTGGAAACTGGTAGGCACATGCAAGTCTGTTCCCGTCACATCGGTGTGCAGTTCTCCGTTTAATTGTCTGTTACTTATAGGTCATCTCCAACTTTATGCTACATCTTCTTCTGACACTGAATCTGACTTGTAGGTGTTATTAAACATACCAGAGTTGGTTCCAAAAGTATACGGTATATCGAGTTGTACCAGATCTGAATTTCCCTGTGAAGAAACGATATGTTTTTATCCCATTTTACCCTAGCTTGGAAGCGGTTTTTATCCTGAGCAACAAGCCCAATGTTCACCAGTCCTAAAGTCACAGGATTGCATATTTCTCTGCGTGTGTATGTGTTTGTGTCTGCGATTTCCCAATATTCCTGGCTACTGCAGTCAGAGCCATTGAACTGCTCAGCGCTGCATGTAATAAAACACTGAAGGCATCTGGGTTTTTTTGGACACATGTCTTGGCATGAAGCTGTGCTTGAAGTGTTGGATTCTCTTCGCACAGTTTGGAGACCAGCATGTTTCCAGTGGAGCTGGAAACCTGTAACCACTCATATCCTCTGCTGGGTATTTTGTTATAGTTTAGCACTGTTTGGGTTTGTTTTCAAGTAGAAAAAAGAAATTTAAGGGGGGAAACCTAAGAAAGAACAGATGCTAATACCGGAATATTAGAGTTCAGAGTTATTATCGCAGTTTGGGGAGCTATCTAACGGGCTTTTTTTGACAAAATCTGGCTTGAAAGTGGCATGAAAGCAAGTGTGTTAAGTATTGTAAACCCAGCTTCCCCTCTCTCCACTCTTCTGACTTGAGAAATCACGTTTCTCTGATATCTCGCATGGCTCCCACTGAGGCTCCCTATCTACAGCTCCCGGTGCACTGCCAGCCAGGGCTGCCCTCAGCTGAAAAGTATTAGCACTTGGCCACCTGTTCGTTAAGGGGTTGTTTTACATTTCAGTGTTTCGAGCATCTCCACTTATTATACATTTTCCATTCTTTAGGGAAGCAGGAAAATCCAGGAGACATTATTGCTGTAGAAATATGAAACACCGATATAGATAACCATAACACAGCTTAGCTTTATTTCCTACTCAGAGCAGGCGAGGTCCTTGCACCAGGTCCCCGCTGCCTGTCAATCTAAAAAAGTCCCAAAATGCTTTGGAGCATTTTTTTGGGGATTATTCCCATGGAGGTGAGATGCCCTCCCGCTCCTCGTCTCTCTGGGAGATGCTGTTCAAGCTACCAGAGGGGAAGGCAGCAGGACAGCTGAGATTTCTTCAACACATACTGTCCCAGCTAAACCGGCTGTACAGCATTTCTGGATTTCCAGAGCTGGATCAAGTGGGCAAGGAAAAGATCCCCAATGTAGTACCCCTCTAGTATGTCAACATCTGATTGCAATTTCTGATGGCACTGTTGGCAATTTCTTCCTATTTTATACTGTTTGCCACCAACACGGTTAACCAAAGACGTGCAGATGACGAGAAGGAAATGAGGAAATGCCATTTTTTTTTAACTTATGTTGGAATGACTTTCACCCTTCTGCTATCATATTCTCTGTTACATTTAATTTGTTTTGGTTTAGCACATTTTAGCTGAGCAAACAATTTGTATGTTATGACTTGAGCCCATTTTAGAATTGTTAAGGAATTTTTTTTCTTTTTCACAGTTTTTTTCTAGCCTGTCTGTATTCAGCTCACACGCTGGGTTGTATTTAAACAGAAGATCAACTGATAATTGCAACACCACTGCTGGCGTTGCTCTAGCGATGAGGCTGCCAGCATTTCCAGGTTGAATTTTGGCATACGGCGTTGCAGCCTGGAAGCCAATTTTATTAAAATGAGTAGAGGGAAAAATCTGTTTGGCCTCTTTTGCTTGATAAGAATATAAAAAGACAAAATTTTAAAAGAATAAATTAATGTCGAAAATACAGTTCCTGACCTGCAGGTATTTTTGTGATGTCTGCCACTGAGCTGAGGTGCCCCGGTCAGTATCTGTAACTGGGGCATGTTGCCCCAAACGAGGGCATTGACAATTCATTAATTACAAGCAAGGGCATCAGGGATGCACCCAACAAGTGTCTGGAGCTGGGTGCCCAGTGCCCCAGCTGAGCCCAGCCTCCTGGCCCAAGCCCCTCCCTGCAGTCCCACAATTAGGCCAGCACAGGTAAAAACCCACCCCCAGTTCGTCCCAGAAAAACCGTATTTCTCCATAAAAACATGGCCATCTACACTTGGTATTGTTTGAGGGCCCATATCTTACCACCTCCTCCTGAATATGTAAAACCACACACAGGCAGAATGCAGATGAATATCTGCACTCATATAATTTTATATTTAAGCCTATGGGATAGTGATAATTACAGTTTTAGAACGGGATCAAAAAGCACAGATCTACAGAGACTCTTTGAAGTCAATATCTATTTATTATAATTGCACAACATTTTCCATCGGACCTGAAAGCATTATTCAGGCATTAATAAATTAAAGTTTACAAAAGAAAGACAAGGTTCTCCTGCCACTATTTATAGCCATTTTATGGACAGGTAACCTGAGAAACAAAGATTTTAAGTGGGTTGCCTCTGTGTTCAAGCTGCACCTGGACACGGCTGATCTGTAGTGGGTGCAGTGGATGACAGGCTTTCAGATACCAGCACGTTTAGCCCATCGGAGTCACCAGGGTCTCTTGATGTTCCCTGTATTCTCACACCTGGGACTTTCCTGGTTGGAGATGCCAAAAGAGGAATATTTTGGGATCTAAGGAAGCTGCTTAGTTAATAAAACTAATAATACTTTATATTTAATATTGCCTTTATCCAACAATTATACTCATTTAATGACTGTGAGCAGTACATAATTTTTTAGTCCACTCTCTTCACATACTTGAGAAGACAGGAGAAGTGAAAACCGGACTTGTACAACGTAGTTGAGGGAACTGAAGGCCAAGTTCAGAGAGCTGGGAGCCAAAGCTCCCTATTGCTCACTCCTCCCCTTTAATTCCTGGATTACAGCTTGCCCCTGATGGATGAGGAAGACACGAAACAGCCCACAGGTACCAAACTAAAATCTGAAACAATTTGGGCACTCTCTTTAACATGGTGTACAAGTTGGCTTAACAGTTATTGCAAGCACAATTTAACAACGAAATATTGCGGTGTTTCCACGAAATGGAAGGAAACGTGGGTTTGAATGGAGTGGTGTCGGTCTATGAACAGTGTATTATTCAAAATAATTCCTCTGGCAGAAGGAATAGCTCAAGCCAGTGTTTTCTGGACAACTTTGCACTTCAGTGGCGGTGGTCCATGAGAGCATGCTCACCACCAGGCAGGAGCAGATGACAGAGGTGCCGTGGTCCATGGACCTGCTGCTGCCCAGTTCTGGCTCCTGGCAATGCTTGGGCACCCCCAGAACAACAGGGACCTTCTCTTGGCCACCCCGGCCACAGCATCAAGCTGCAACAGCCGGGGCCAACCTTATGTGGGACCATCTGGCACTCGGGAGATCCACCTTGGCTTTCATGGCTGGTCTTTGGGCTGGTCTTAAACGAGAGGAAAGCGAGCAATGTTTTCCTTGGGTTGGCAGAGGACAGTGTGTCTCCTCTCATGCTTGATGGGCACCTCCGTGGCAGGAGGGG
>VZSF01007525.1:548381-595881 GCA_013398295.1 Chionis minor | reverse complement strand
TCTTCCTGAGCACATTCGTATTTTTTTCCCCTGTGCATTTAATTGGACAGAAATTAATACTGAATGCAGGTATTTGATTTATGATTTTTAAATAAAGCTTGTCAAATACAATGTGGGGATAAGCTTTGCTCATAGATTAAAAGAGTAGGGGGGGAAAAAAAGAGGACCTCCTAATTTTTTGCTGGACTATGTGAACAAAGAGGAACAAGGAATCCTTCAATGAAAAAGAGACAAACACGAAGGGATGGAGGGGACAGCAATAACCACGCTACCTGCAGAAGGGAAAATAAAACCGTATTGAGGAGATCAAAGATATATCTGAATGATGTAGCGATAATTTAAGCATTCAAGGAGTGATTAGAAAAGGGAGGTGGCATGGGTGATAATTATCTAATGAGGAAGGAAGGACTAACAATGACAAATGAGAACTCGGTGAAACACAAGTCCGTAGCGTGAGCCCAGAGCTGTGTCAGGGTCACCCAACGGCCCCGGCTACCAGCCCCCTTGCTTGAACCCGGCTTACCAGCCTGGCAGGAGCCAAAGGCACTGAGCCAACTTTGTGGCACCTTTGACTGCCAGTTCTGGTGGTCCCATCCCATGTCCTGTGCCTTTGAACCAGTGGGCAGGCTGAAAACATGGCAGGAACAAGGTGGACAAACAAGAGTAAAGAGGGTTGTTAGGAAGAACAAACAGGGAAAAAAGGAATAATTTGGTGTGATGAGAAAGGAAAAAGACATGGAAGAAGATAGATGAGTTGCAGACTGCAAAAAGTGATCCAAATGTCAGCAGTGAAGGACCAGATCAAAAGAAGAAAGACTAGGAAACCTGCAGCAGAAAAGAAAGAAGGGATGAAAAATCCCCAAGAACACAGGACAAGGAAATAGTGTCTGTTATGTATAAAAACATGCAGGGCCTTAGGGAAGACAAGGCAGAGATGCAGCAAAGCATGGAGCATGATAGGGGACACAGGGCAGCAGGAAAAATGAGAGGATGGCAATGGGTGGACAGAAAAACAATGGAAAAGCGCACTGCTTTCAGAAAGAGAAAAGCAGACAATCTGAAATTCGGATACCACAATTACCGGAGCCTTAGATATGTCTAAAAGAGACATCAAGACAATATTTTTCTCCATCGGGACTCTCTCATTAATAATAGAAGGGGAATTTCTTTTTAAGCGTGACGTTAGTCACCTTTCCTTCTGCTCGTGCAGGCAGGTGGTACCAAGACGTGGGGTGTGCTGGGAGCATCCCGCACTCCTCCGCACCCCCGAGGAAAACACACTGGGCTCTGAGCTCCTCTCGTGTCCGAACAAAGATGATATCGTGCTTGAGTGTGATACAAAATGCTCTTGCCTCTAGCAAATACCCTTTTCACAGTGAAGCCAGAGCAGAGTAGCACCAACACTTGGGCAGAACTGGCCAAAGAGGTTGCAGTGATGCTGGGATGGTTCCTCTGGTCACCGTGGGGAAGAAGGGAAGTGGCACAGCCTGGCCAAAAACCTTCTGCTTCCCCAGGGCTGAAGCAAGCTGGGAAGGCTCCTGGCAGCGTGTGTAGATCGGGCAGCCAAAAGCTGGCCTGGGTTCATGGGAACACTTTGGTATCTCACCCTCCCGCACAAACACCCTTCAGAGCCTCTGTGCACTTCTGGGACATCACGGGAATCATCCCACAATTTCCTTTATGCAAATCGTATGAAAATTTCTGTAAGGCATACAGTAGAAAGGAGTAAGTCTGATTATAAGTGTTCAGAAATGCTACAGCTATGCAGATAAGGGCATGCAAACCTGTATCTCTCTCTGTTCTACACAAGTTAATCATTAGCCGATGTATTCAATAGGAATCTACCAGGCTGGACCTGATTTCAGAGGTGACAAACAGGCATATTTCCAACTGATGTCAGAGTATTACCAGAATCTTTCCATGCCCCTAATTCTCCAGGCACGTACCTGGAGCACCAGAACCAGGATGGAGATGAATCTTCCGCCTTTCTCATCACATTCATCTTGGACCACACTAACATGTTATGCACCAACTCCCTTGTAACTGAAAAAAATATATATCCTGTATTATAACACTGAATATGTGCTCAATAACATATTTAAAATCAGCATCCTCATTACATATCAAGCTGGTCTTCGCAAGAACAAGCTGCTGGTTTCACGAGGCATTTTCGATGGAAATGAGCTCCGAAGAAGGAAGCCGTGGGAGTCTGTCAAGCACGCAGTAAACTCAGGTTTGAAGCGTGGCATTTCCTGATGCAGATCCTTAATTACAACAACAGAATAGATAGTGTGGAGGAGGAACTTTTACAGCGTATTAAAGAAAGGAGTGATATGTGGTACAGCTGTCTGGATTTCCTTGGAAATATGAAGCAGTGTCATTTATTAATTATGCTGAGGTAACTGGGAAGAAATTTAAATATAGAAGAAGTACCTGAAACTAGTAATTGGCTGGAATGCTATCACCCCCCTTACTCTGCTGCTGTAAAAATTACCAACAAAATATATTCTGCTTCATTTCCCATGACACTAAACACTTGGAATATGGTTCCACATCTTAATATTATTGAAAGATGAAGTGACATTATGAAAAAATCTTACGCAGATCTCCCGTCTTCGCGAGAAGGCAATTCTAGCTAGGTCTCCTTAAATATGAAGGCTCCTTACTTTACCACTTGAGCAACGCGGAGGACCTGCTGCACAAAGCTGGCATCAAAATCGCTCTTCCTCTCATGCTCTTGTCCCATGATAGACTTGTCAATATAAATAATCAGTAGATATCACTGGTTTTCAGCTTATAAAATGAACACCCCGAATTCAAAGTTTTATGCAAAGGTTTATGAAAATAAATCAAAACTGTGTAATTTTGTGTGCCGAATCCGGCATCACATAATATTGAACAATGTGGGAATAACACTTGATTAAGGCAGGTGGTCACTTGCAAAGGGCGAGCATGTACATGACAAATTCTCCAGGGTAGATGTCCTTGGATATACGGAAAGAAAGAAGAGATAGGGCAACACATTTCCTAAAACCTCGCCTGGAAATACCCTGCCTGGTGCTACACTGAGAAGTGCCTCAATCAGCCTCACTCTTATAGAAAGCTGGACGAGCTCCCAGGCTGGGAACTGATGCTGAAAATAGCAGTTCTTCATTCATCACGTATTGCCCACGAAACAGATACGGAAATTCCCACTGAGGAAGCAGCATAAGGATGAGACAAATCATATTTTCTCCAGTAAAAATTGGTTTGATAAGTCAAAGTTGGAAAGCAGCTACCGCTGCTAAGTTACAAGTTTAATTTTGAATAGAAAACTTCAGTTATTAGTGCACCATATTTCTCTAGCTCTATATGTAACACCTGCATTAATTAAAATAGATGGAACATTGTAGGTGTTAAACATCTAGAATTTAACAAAGTAAATTCCAGGTTAAATCTGTCACTCCAGCCTTTTAATCCTGTAGGATGCGAATACTTGACAGATGTTTGAACATCCTGGATTACATACCCAGCCCCACTCAAAAGGTCCAGTACGGTTGGCCAACCGCTTGCTATAGGGCGAGTGTATAACAGGACAAATTACATGCTGTACTGGGACGAACTCACACTTTCTCCAAAGACTTATGAAAGAGGTATATTTATTTCTATTTTACAAGGCATAACAATCAAGTTTATTGTGATGGCTACCTGACCCACTATTTTTTCTTGAAACCACAGACAGGATGTCTGCAGAATGATTCTTCAAGAAGAACCATGCCAGGCAGTGTAGGAAACATGCTGCAGAGTGGTTGTTAAAGATAAGTTCCTTAGAAGTTTGACTTGGCATTCTTCAATTACCAGGCTAATTATTCTTCTATTATTTAGGCAGTGAGCCAAAGGTTTCCTGGGCGCATAGGAAGTTAATAGGGGAGATGAAGCAAGATTGTGAGGCCATGTCAGCATATGTTCATTAAAGCCCGATTTCTTCAGCAATGAACTTACTCACTGCTCCAACAATGTACTACGGTGTCTATGTATTTAATGATAAAAAATATGCAAGAATAATTATTTACAATATTTCCTGACCCAGATTTTTCAGTCGTTTGTTCAGAGCTGTATCTATTAAAAAATTGGACTAATTCATTGGGAAATCTACAGAAAAGAACGCAATGTCTCCTGTTCATTGCTAGAAGGAAATTAAGGAGTTTCCAAAAGCTTGCCAGTAATCCCCACTGCTTTCTAGCGTTCAGCACTGGATATATATAATTACATATGAAAAAATTACATCTGAAGAAAGTTATTTAAGTTGCAAAGCCAAGTACTTGAAAGTTAAGAAATGCCATTTTTACAATTGCCCATGCAATCCTGATTCTTCCAGCTTATGTATCCAACTTCTAATATTAAAAGAGAGGCGATGGGAAAATATTATGTGGTTATGTAGTTAAAGATTGTATCGTAATGCATGTGCTCATGGGAGCAGAAATAAGGTTACAGACATATGTAACCGTAAATCTGGCATTCCTTAACATAGGGATCTTGCCTATACAAACTAAATAACTTCCTTTTAAAATAATTTTTATGTCATTTCCTGTTTTGTTTGGTTTCTAAGGAAATATATACATCAAAATAATCTTATGCACAGCTATCTAAAAAATTAATTTCTTCAGCCCAGGTCCTCCTCTTTGTTTTTCTCTGCCTCCCACAAATGCTCACCACCTTTTCCTTGCAAGAGATGGAAACATCCTCCCGTGGAGGCCCCTGGGGTTGTTAGGGGCTGCTGGGGCAAGATGTAGGGGTTAGGGTGATGCTGGGGTGACCGGGGCCACACTGGCCCCCATGACTTACCGACCTTCTGCCCCAGAGTCAGGGTCAGCTTCTTTGGCATCTTACTAAAACCCACCTGGGAGCCAGAGGAGGGAAACGGAGCTTTTTAAAAAAAGAGTTTATAGCTCAGTTAAACCGGAAAGACATTTTGTGGGACCCAGAAAAGGCGCTTCTCTGGCCCCAAATCTTTCTCCCTGCCAAATTTCAGGAGTCTGCTGCAAGCCATGTTGCTGCTGGAGCTTATCCAAAAAAAAAAACAAACCAAAAACCCCAAATCTCCCAACAACCCAGCCAGGGGAATCTCCCCTAGTATGAAGGGCTGGGCAGCCAAATGGCTCCTGCTGAGACACCATGAGGGGATACAACTGGATTTTTCCATTGGTGATAGAGGGAGAAGAGGCAGGTCCCCTCTGAATTTCCAAGACCAAGAAAGAGGTGCCCTGCGCTGCCAGCGGCAGCCCCTGCAGGCACAGCCCCATCCCAGCCCGCACCTGGGCATTGTCCCAGGAATGAGACAGGGCGTCAAAGGATGGACAGAAAAAAAAATCTATTGTAGATGTTAGAAATTAATCCAAATACTTCCTGGAAAATCTGCTTATTTAATATGTTCATTTAAATTCCTTTCACAGTCAAGGAAAATGAGATTTTTTTAAAAAATTATGTTTACTAATGCAAGTTGTGGGAAAAATAAACTTCCCCCTACCCCAAACTCAGTACAGAGAAAACTGTGTTCACATTAAATATAAAAATCTATATTTATTTTTTTAATGAGCTTAATTAAAACAGGATTTCATAACTCACCAATAAACAACTTTTTAAAAAACTTACCCATTAAAATTACGAAGAGAAAAAAAAATAGTAGCCAAATCTCTAGTATGTCTTACAGCATATTAGGAATATATCCAACCTCAAAGAATTTTTATTAACCTCTCACTGCTTCCAAATTCAGAAAAATTCCCCCAAATTGGAGTTCATAGTCTGACATCATGAGCTGCCAAACATCCTCTCAATGCAACTGAGCGCCACAGACAGTCGCTGCTGCTCTGGCTCCAGGGTAGTTTGGAGGTACATCCTCCACCATACAGGAGCTATAAAGGGGACGCAGGCTGGCGTGCGTGTCCTGCATTTTATACTGCACAGTGTGGTTATTTAGAGGCAAAGCCTCAGGTCCCATATCCCTGCTTAAATCTGCAGGGAGTTGTAACACAGGATTTGGCCCCACACTTTATTTGGCACGTCTGCTCACAAGTAGCTGCTTTCTGTGCTATGCACTACCTTGAGAAACCGTCCTCACTAGCTGTCCCAGAACATCTCCTACCATCAGAAACCTTTTTCCTCAGCCGTGAAGTGGCCTTTCCACACAATATTGGCAACCTGTCTTAAGCGTTATTTCATATGTTTTATTCTATTTGCTTTCCCACAGATCTCCCTGCTTTAAACCACAGCTACGCAGAAGCTAACGGGCGTACTGGGTTGGTGGACCCAGTGGAGCAGAGGCACTTGTGCCCGACGTCTGCAGCAGCCCTTACTGCTGTGGTGGGATGCTAAAGGCTGAGCATCCTTGCTGAAGGACCTGGCTCTGACACGTGTCTCATCAAGAGCTTTGGAACGCAGCTGTTCAAGAAAGTCACTGGAAGTGAATACAAGAGTATCTGCAAATCAGAAACCTAAAAGGGGGAAAAAAAACCTGCATCGCGTTAACTAAAAGCTCTTGTAGAAACCGCACAACATGTGCAAACAATTAGATTATGTTTCACAAGAGGCTGATTCTTTACTCTGAGGGTGGTGAGACACTGATCCAGGTTGCCCAGAGAAGCTGTGGCTGCCCCATCCCTGGAGGTTCAAGGCCAGGTTGGACAGGGCTTGGAGCAACCTGGTCTGGTGGGAGGTGTCCCTGCCCAGGGCATGAAAGGTAGAACTAGATGATCTTTAAGGTCCCTTCCAATACTAACTATTCTATGACTCTAATTTTTTGGGCACTAATCTCATCTTGCAAAACAGGGGCCTCAGCCTTCTCAAACCACAATGCAAAGGGGAGCCCTGGCTGAGAAAACACTGCATGGTGCCACGCACCACTGCAATGACTTGCTCGTGAGCTTCACCCACTCCTGCAAACCCCACCAACACTTACTGCTCCACCTCCAAAACCTTCAAGCCCCACAGCTGTCACCATGTCAGGGACACCTACCAGCTCCTGAAACACCTGCTCTGAAATATCTGCTCCCTGCAATTAAATATTTAGATGATGTTTCACTTATGAAAATTAGATTTTAGGAGCAAATTAGGACTAACTTAATTATTATACTAAAATATGAAACTGATAGTATATTATTAGAAACATATTTTTCTTGCAAAACTGTGTTTGTGATCTAGCCAGGAATAAAAGTTATGAAATAGACTTTTTATAGTAGGTGTTAATTCTGAATAATTAGGATTAGGCACTGGGGATTTGCAACCCAAATAAAAATTACCTAATTAACCCTTATATTGGCCCTAACAGAGAAGCCAAATAGTTCAGCAATAAAAAATAAAAAAGGGGAAAAAAACCCCTCCACATACATAAGTGAATATCTAATAGTCTAAAACCAAAATGGGATTTAAAGACCCCCCCTGGAAAATATTTACAAACGCAAAAAGAGCCATCCAGACAGATGCAGACAGCTGGGATTTAGATTTACCATGATGTGATCAATATGATTTGGACATTTTACAATCACATCCCCAATTAAGAAATGTGAAATCATCTCAGGTCTTTTTTTCTTGACACTTTCCTAATGCTGCTTTTACCTTCCCTAATCTCCCTTTACAGTTATTACTAGTCTTATTTGAGGGGGTTCATTTGGAAGTTTTTTTGTGGGTGTTTGTTGTTTGGGGTTTTTTTTGTCTAGATTTTCTCAAGTATCCCACGGCATGTCTACTTGAGATGAGGGGGTCAATCTCTTCTCCCAAGGAACAAGCGACAGGACAATAAGAATAGCCTCAAGTTGCACCAGGAGAGGTTTAGGATGGATATTAGGAAAAATTTCTTCACCCCAAGTGTTGTCAAGCATTGGAATAGGCTGTCCAGAGAAGTGGTGGAATCTGCATCCCTGGGGGTATTTAAAAGCCAAGTAGACATGGTGCTGAGGGACATGGGTTAGTGGTGGTTTTAGCAGCATTAGGTTGATGGTTGGACTCTGTGATCTTAAAGGTCTCTTCCAGCCTAGGTCATTCTATGATTTTGTCCAGAAAGTGATGTCTTTGTGGAATTAAGACTTGGCAGCCTTTTGGCCAGCACCCCAGCCAGGTGTTGGCAGGAACTAAAGCCTCCTCGGCTCCTCTGGAAGTTCAGCCATGGGTATCACACCTCAGAGCTGCATTGGATTCATGACCAAGAGCCAAGGCAACCAGCCCTCCCTGCAAAGGTCCTCTGAAAGAAACCCTGGGCAGCAGCACACCTTGATGGGGAGGGGGGCGTGTGTGGAAAAGGAGGTTCTCATGACCAGAAGCAGGAGTGCATTGCTAGAGCAGAAAATAATTTTCTTCCTTTGTCAAGGACAAAGATAGATACTAGACTCACACAAATGCTAGCAGTGCTAGAGAAGACCTCAAGCTCATTTCTCTGCCTAAAGTGTAATATTGAATACATAAATCCAAGGTAAAAATACTCTGTTCCAGTTCATTTATGTTATAAAGGTTCTTGTATTTTCATCTCGCAGACAGACTTGGCAAACTGCAGAAATACGAGCTAGCACTCAAGTTGAAACAAGAACTGGCTAAACTTTGATGTTGCTAGGGTTTGAGACGCGTGCAAAATCAAGTCAGATCCCTTTAGATAAAATTGTATTCTATGAATTAAGAAAATACGGAGGCATCTGTCCAGCATTTCATGACAACAGGTGAAACATGCCAAACAGGTCCCAGACTACTACAAAAATGTGATACCAGCCTCACTTGATGTGTTCAAATTCTCCTCTCCTATTCCATGTGGAAGGATATATACCATTACCTGAATTACCAGTAAGAGAACATCTTGACGCTATTTACAATCTAAGTGAATTGTGTGTGATCACCGAATACCGAATGATACTGGCATAAATGAGATGGAGTTTTATGTATGAAGAGCTTCATCAGCTTAATGTTTAGCCAACATTAATTACTACCCTTATTAAGAAGCAAGAGAAACATTGCTGAGTATTCATAGACAAATGCAATGCACGTGAACGTTGATACAGTCAGGAGTGAAAGAAAGTGTAAGTTTTCTAATACACTTTACTGGTTCCTCTCATTCAAGTAATCATGAACAGCACTGTTTATATAACTTCCAATATACAGTGTTTTAACTCAGAAAAATATATGGTACAATTTACTGGGTGAACTGGTGAAGTTCCACCTGAACATGAAGAGGAACTTCTTTCCTTTGAGGGTGGCAGAGCACTGGCACAGGCTGCCCAGAGTGGTGGTGGACTCTCCGACTCTGGAGACATTCCCAACCCGCCTGGACGCCATCCTGTGCAACCTGCTCTGGGTGACCCCACTGTGGTTGGACTAGATGATCTCCAGAGGTCCCTTCCAACCCCAAACATTCTGTGATACGGTGAACACTTGCTGCCTTACCACTACAGAATTCCTGTACTTCTCAGTCTTGCTTAAACTGTGGCTCGGATGTGTCTCACCAGGAGGGATATAAGAGGGGAGAAGCACCATCCTGCACTTGCTCTGCACCGTGAAGCGGGGAACCCTCTGCTACAGGTATATCTCGGGGAGGTGCGGGAGGGATTTCACCCTGGCTTTTGTGTATGGCAAGCATCCAGCTGGCAACTGTGAGACCTCCCGCCCATCAGTGCTCTCCCTCCAAGGCAGCCTTTTTCAGCAAGTCAACAAGGTTCCCCAGATCTCTTGGGGTGTCCCTATAGCACCCACCGCTCACCCAGGTGCTGGTCCCCATCACCCTGGGGCACCTGTGAGCAGAGCCTCCCTGCGGGACCACCCAGTCCCAGCACGGGATCACTGCTGGGCTTCTAACCACAGGCCACGCTCTGCCTCACAGGAAAAAGGGGATTTTGCTCAAGGTTTATAGATTCAAACAAACCTCCTCAAATAATTCCCATGGAAGAATTTTATATACATGAGGCTGAAGCCTTAATTTTTTAAGTTTGCTTTTCCCCTGCTGTACAGATTAAATATATAATTTGATTTCATCTCATTCAATTTTAAAATGATTAATCTTATAAAAAAACCCCACCACATGAATGTTCCCAGCCCAGTCCAACTGGACAGGTACATCTCAATTGCATAGCAGAGCCCCATCGCTGACCTGGATTTCTGGAGCACTGAGCCCTGTACCCAAAATACTGGGCCAAACAGAAAGGACACATCTGCAAAAACCAGGTCCCCAAGTGCACCGTGGTGCCCAACAAGAAACACAGAGCTCCGCTTTCCTCTGCTGGCAAGTTGCCTCCTGCAACATAGGCTGGATTTCCTTCTCTTAAAATCTGGAAACAATATAAATGGGAGATAACTTGCAATCCTTAATGCTTTCCATCCTCTTTGCAAAATCTTTTTATAATGCTCAAATAGTTGGCTTCCAGTGATGATATTATAATGATCCTGGGGAGTACTGAGAAACTGAGAGTAAATTCAAGTCAAATACATTTTAGAAAATTAATACAATATCACAGACCTTATATTGAATAATTTTCATTACAGGATATAATTCTCTTACTGGGGAAGAGCAATAACATGGTGATTGTTGATGTTGCCAGTGCTCTTTTGTATTTTTTTTTTTCTTTTTAAATCTGCAATACTTAGGCATTAAATTGTGCCGTTATAGTTGCTCGGCAACCATAACTTCTGCATACGCACCTCCCATGGTTTTGTAGCAACAACAATCTTATGATAACAAGAGGATGGGTATCTTTTTTGCAATCAAGATTCTTCTTGATATGTAAATTTATGCCATAATTTATGTATTATGTATGGAAAAAATTAAAATAACTATTTCATTTGAGTAATGAGCATTAAGTGTTGATTTTGGGTTTAGAATTGCAGGAATGGACCTGCTGAAAACTTGAAACCAATAAATGAAATGAATACATGGGCATACAGTAAAACAATTATATTCTTTTTTGGAACACCTGCTATTTACATATTTCAAATGCGAGCTACAAAACAGGGGTGGGGAGGGCATTCAGGGTTTGTGTGATTTTGAGTTTGAGAGGCAGAGTCAATGGCTATTCAACAAAAAAAATAAACAACCCTGAGAAAAATAAACTCAAAGTAAATTCAGCACCTGCAGACCAGGCCAAAGTTACTCTTCTCAAGAAGAGAAAAAATTATCTTCCTGAGCCCACCTCCAGGACTCGGTGCACTTCAACACAAGGCTTTCTGATGCGTTCAGATTGCTGAGCCTCCACATCCTCCTCATCTTTCTCTATGGCAATGAGTGGGAACAGCCCATTAACTTCAGTGGAAAGGGCATGGAGAGCAAAAACCTGAAGTACGTGTAGGTTGGTTCTCATGTCCCATAAGGGCAAAATACCCTACATTGAATTAAAGCAGGATAAATGAATTTGCTTGAAAAAGCATTTTTCGTTACTTTCAGTGTTTCAGGGTTTTTTTGTCTTCAGAATGGTCCCATACTCATAATACATTTATTTTTGTTCTCGTCCTCTCTACAAAGAGAATAAAAATCTAAATAAAGACATTATTAGACCATCCTGCAAGAACATCTATGGACCAAAATAAGTCTCTTAATTGTCTTAAATAAGGAAACTCCAAAATTATAAAATTATCTAAATTTCCCTTTCAATTACTAGAAGGGAAAAAACATTTTAATATTATGTACTGAATTTGGATGAGTCTGTTACCAGGCAGCATTTGAGTGGCTCTGATCGTTTCATGTGCAATACAGGTTTATTTCCTCTCAACTTGAATAGGCTTCAACTTTCCACACAAACATCATGTTAGGATTCAGCTTTATTGTCTCCTTTTACATCACTTTCTCATTTGAACCAGATTTCTCCACCATAAACACAATTTAGTTCCTTCTTTCTTGGTATCCAGGATATATAACGGGCAAGTTTATGTGGCACCACACAAGAGGTGACTGCTATGCAGATCAAAGAGGTAATTTTCCCCTGTTTCATCTTCCCCTAATCAGGATATCCTCCAACTTCTGGAAAGCCTCGTAAGTACCTGAACACCATGTCTCTTTATTAAGCTACAAATACTCTAAATGGAGACTCCTGCTTTGTGGAGGCTGTTGTGGAGTGCTAAGGTCCCGTACCCATGCGACTCCACCCGTGCAGTTCTGCCTGTCTTCCTATCAAACTGTGCTGCTCTAAGGATTGCACTTTTCTATTGCCCTGGGGCCACCACAACAATTTATCTGCCAACCAGCAAGACTGTAAATACAAAAGTAAACAAACCTGCCCTGTACTCTTTCGAGCCGTGACTTTTCTGAGCAATAGAAAGGAAGCCCCAGCTGAACACAGCCTCCTGGTCCTCCACCAGGACGTTTCTGTTCTTCTTTCCCAGTCACCTGTAAGAAACCCAACCTCGCCCAGTCCTCACCGCTTCCCAGAGCCAAAAGCATTTAAAAAAGCATTTTTAACTGGGATGTGCCATCAGAAGTGGTGGTGCAGGGAAGCCACAACATCATTGGAACGCACTAAACATTTCCCCAAGGACGTTATGGTCCGGGTTCCAAATATAATTAGGAGAAATTTCAAACGCTGCTTTAGATTACGTATGGAGTAACATGCAGTACTAACATAACTATAGAGAATATTTCTTAAAGTCTTTAATCATCAAGTCATATTTTGTCTTCTTTACTTATAGGTCATTTCTTTGACAGAATAAATTATGATTAGCCTCTTAGTTTAAGTGTAAAATTTAGCAGAACTATAGTGTCACTGCTCTCTGTGTTCTTTCTTTCAGTATTTCTCTTTCATTAAAGCTGCCTTTGAAATCTTTTACCCTCTACTATATCCAAAGCCCAATGAGGACACTCTAATTTCCAAAACCCTGTCTGTTCTAAAGGAAAATGTGGAGGCTTCAGCTCCCGCATCTTTTGGGGTTTTGCTTTTTTGGGTTTTTTTTTGTTTGTTTGTTTTGTTTTTTAGGATACTGAGATCATAATACTTCTGGTATACAACAGGCAGGGAGAAGACAGTCAGAATACAGGATGTGTTGGGATATTTTTCAATGAAAACTGTGCATTTTTGTACAGTACGGTTCTTTTAATATGTGAGGAACAAGACCAAATAAAAATAACCACTTTTGTTAAGGGATATCTCTTTCCAATCCCAAAAAATTTTATACGCCATATATGTATGTGCATATATAAAATATTTACTCTGAACAGAGACAACTTCTGAAATTCAACAGGCTCGGCTCTTTTGAACATCATAAGCTTTGCTGGCCAGGCTCATGTATTCGTGTATAATTTTCACCGCCTCCAGAAACCTTTTTTCTGCTTGATTCTCTTTGCTTCTCAGAAGCGTTTGTAAAGTGCACAACTGCTATATGCACATCCCAAATCATGCCATGCCCCAAACCCACTGTGTAAGCACTCTGATTGTCAAAGTGCATGCGAGAGATGCGCCAGTTTCCCGCCTGGAATCATACTGGGAATCAAACCTTCGCCGAAGTTAGGGCAGTGTTTGGCTCACGCTACCACACTAAACTATATCCAAACTACCACGGATAAGCACTTTCTCACAGTATTTTCACAAGACCCTGGGTGCACATTAAGAGGCACAGTACATTAGTTAAAGGTGACACTAGCTCCAAAGCAAAAAAAAAAAAAAAAAAGAAAAAAGAAAATGGGGGAAAAAAGCTAAAGAAATCACACTGACCAAAATATTACATTGCTGGAAAGAGTTTCATCTACTCCTGCAGTTCTACTATGAGCAACACAATACCAGCAATAAGAAGGGTCATAATAAAGTGTTACACTTGCCAAAGCAATATTTCACTGGGCTGAAACATCTTGTTACACAGCCAGCAAGATTGTTTAAGCGCTGAACATTTTGCAAGTTAAATCTCTATAAATATGACTGCACCATGCAAAGAGGAGCTTAACCATAATGGTTAGCAACTACCATCCTATGTCCTATAGAAAACTCAAATTGCACCAACATTTTACGAAAACAGGAATTTAAAGTCTTCTGGAGAGCGTGAGGTCACGATGCTGTTGGACCAATACTATAAAACACGAAAGATTTCAGCCTGCTGCAATAGTTCTGCTACGCTGCTACAGGGTTTCGTTAAAAATGCGTCTCTACACTGTAACATTTAGAGATGCTCATGATTCTTCTTGATGTATTTCCCCCAAAATCAGAGGATTTCCTTTGGACAGTGGTTGATTTTCAGCTGGGAAACCTCAAAAAGTTGCTACTTTCGAGCAAGGGCCCCTGTGATCCTCCACTTGGCAGGATGATAGAGCACCCATGGGAAATCTGTGCCATAAATTTGAGAGGTCCATGGAAACTGAAAAATGCAATCCTAAATCCCTGACTCCACAGCACCTCAGAGCCAGAGTAGCATTGCAGTAGGGGAAAACTGGCCTGAGGTATATAAAGTTGCAGCTCTACGGTTCCCACACACCTCCCCTTTCACACCTCCTACCTCCATCCCAGAAATCCCCTCTCTGAGCAGGATTTCCATTAAACACAGGGTGTTCAGCCCTTGGGGGTCTAAGCCATTAATTCTGACCTGCCCATGCCATAAAACTGCAGTAGATCCCGTAAAGCCCTTTAGGAAGTTAGATGCCTAAATCCCATTATCCAAGGCGATTGCACAGAACCAAAAAAAAAAAATCCAAACCAAAAAAAGGCAATTAGGGACTGTAAACTCCCTCTTAAAAGTTTCATATAAGATTCTTAAACCCGTTTCAAATGATCAGATGCTGGGGGAGGACTTCTATCTTTTAGAGGTTCTCACACTGTATTTTGAGATGCAGAGCAGCTAGAACATGGCTTCCTGTTGCACAGCATAGTACGAAGCAGTGTACAACAGAGCAGATCAAACTTCATGTGATTTTCAAAGTCCCTTGCACGGCAAAAATCTCATTAAGGAGGAGGGTGGAGAATTTTTCCTCAAAAAAGAGCCAGAGGATGAAGTTTTCATTGTATATTCCATAGCAATTTGTAAATAAATATACCTAGTAACTAGTAATTAACATTTTATTAGATAAATGACTCATGCTCGCTAAATTACCATGCATAAATATGCCATTAATATGCAGCAGAACTTATAGTTCAAAGCTATCAGCAATGTAAACATATGTTCACACACTCCATCTCAGTGTACTCGTGTATCTACAGTCAAGGACCGCCATGCAAATGTATCAGTGATTTAAGGTGTTGCAAACTACAAGGGAAAACTGCATCTTTCAGCTGAGCGTAGTCTGATGATAGGATGAATTTGCTTCAGCCCACGAGAAGGCAGAGCCATCCTTGTGGAGCTGTTTCGCTCTCTGCTGATTAGCAGTGCACAGAAAGCTTCATTTTCTGACCATTACAGAAATGTTGGGCTATATAGTGAAGAGGAATCGAGCATTTCACACACAGATAGGAGCCTGCCTCCATCCCTGCCAGCGTACAGGTGTAGTAAGCACATTAATATCATGATACAATCGCGATGAGCAGAGCTGATCGCATCCTGCGCGGGTGAAGGCACAGCACAACACGCTCTGCAAAGAAAAGCCTCACCTCCACCTTTCTGCCCAGTGGTATAGGCTGAATTAAACGCTTCTGACCTTCACTTGTAAGAGAAAGTCTCCTGTTACCACTTTGGCCCCTTTTTTCTACATCCTGGTGTACCCACACGTCCATAATACCGGAGAGTTTTGCCATCATTAATGAGCCCAACCACACCAAGCAGCCATGTGGGGGGCGCTGCTCCCATTTCCCAGGTGGAAGGTTGAAGCAAAGCAAGACCAAGCGCTTCACCCCTGACCACCCAGGACAGAGTATCAGAGAGGGCAATTGCTGCAGGCTCAGGGCAGTCCCTCAGCCACAGCACCGTGCCTTGCTCTGAACAGGAAAGCGTGGTAGAGCACGACAGACTTTGAAGAGATTTAAAGCCACATATGATTACCATTTGTTACCTAGAAATATAAGAAATTAATTTCCGTTATGTGCCTTTCCTCCTCTCTGTTAGAAATCCCTTTTCCAGGAAATAAACAACAGCGCTTAGTGTTTGGCTTTTATCCTGCTGTCAGCCTCTCCAAATACATGACTCACAGGAATTTCTATTAGTGCATAAAATACGGCACATGTGAGAAAAGGTTAACCTGGACACCTTACAATCCAGCTCTTGATTAATTCTCAATTTAGAACAGACCAAAACATATCAGGTAGTATGAAGGTGACAACCAGATAGCAGAAAGCACCAGGGATCAGGAGGACATTAACACAGAACCTCCCTTGAACGGAGCATTTTTACCTACGTGCACTTTCAGCCACAAAAGTTGAAAGCAACTTTACTTTCTTCAGGAGCAAACCTGCATCTAGTCAGGCCAAATCTGCATCTACCCAGGCTGAAAGGGCAGAGGGAAGCAGGGAGCCTCAGTGATTTTGGGATGGATACCAGCCCAACAACTCTCCTCTGCATCCCAACCAGACAAGGGAGCCTCGATGCTCCCCTCTGCTTGCAGCCACCCCAATCCTCCCCCAAAGCAAGTACTCACCTGAGCAGCCCATCACACCCAGCACCTCCTACAGCTGGTACCACTCCTTATATCCCTTACACACATTAATGGCTCATTAGAGGACAAAGAAATCATGACTCACCAATTATTTTCCCCTGGAAAGTCCTGTCTTCAGCCCCCTACCTGGGAAACATAAGGGCATTGAGGAGCCACTTGGCACTTTTCAGTCTGCCTCTAATTTAAATACATAGTTCAATGAAAACATATATTTTATTGTTTCCTTGAGCCGTGATTAACCTTCTCATCTACTACCACTGAGCACAGATTTTGGCTGACAGGATATTTTGGCAAGTAATTCCCTGTCAGGCAGAGGACAAACACTGCCCCATAGTTCAAAGCTGCCTCTACCTGTTCTTCAGGTGCCTCTGGAGTGCACAGTATCATTTCTGAGATGTTTTAAAAGGCTACACAGAGCTATAGAACGTCAGTATAAAACTTTTTGGTTAAAATATCAGACAGACTGCATGATTCAATATCCATTCCCATTTACAGAGCATACTAGGAACTGCCTTTTGCTACCACCAGTTCAATACTGTTAGAGGGGCTGTAGTGAAAAAGTGAACCTTAAAAATCTCACAAGAGCTTGTTTTTCAAAAATGGGGAGGAGAAAAACACACCTGAAGTTGTCTGTGTGCTTTTTCAAACTAAGCAGGAAATTTGGTAAACGTGTGCTATCTACAAACAACATAAAATGCATGTATCTGGGTAGATGTTTTCCATAACAATGCTCTGAGAAATTGCATTAAATCTCAGATATTATCCTGGGTTTTGTAGAATTGCCCACAGAGACAGACACCAACAGCACTATTAAGTATCAAGAAAGTACCAGGCTTGTTACAGGAGCTTTATGAGAGCCAAGGATCAAATATTTTTTCACAGTTTTATGTGGATAGTTTCATGAAAATTGATCAGGTCTAAAAAGTCACAGTCCAAATGAAGCTAAGGTTAAAGATAATTTATACATGATATTCCTAATTTTATTCTGAGCCCTTTTATTACTATGTAGGCCTTTATGACTTTAAAGAAAATGTCAGTGGCAGCAAATGACATTGTACTGAATAATCTAGTTATGAGGGAAAAGACATTTAAAACTATTCCATATCAGCTTTGCTCTGTTCTGCTGAACTTACAGTTTTATCCCACACAGCTGGGCGAAACTCTTCTCTGTATTTTTAAATCCTCTTCACGGTTGCTTTACGAACCAATGCCGATTCTTCTTCTCTTTTTAATTCTTTTGAAATTTTGTGGTTTTCTCTTTTTTCTAAGTAATTCAAAGGAATTCAGTTGTGACCTCACATGCGCAGGGGTTTATCACCATGTGTGTTGCCATCTCAGCTATCCAGCCGAGCCCTGAATGTTTGGGACATGGGAAAATTTGCTCGGTCCCTGCTGTTTGTGCTGCTTACCTGTCCTTGAGAGCAGCTACTGCATTCAGACCAGCTCCACAGCAAGGGCATCAATTGGAGACACATTGCTGCGACTCTTTAAGTGGAGAGCCAAGGTATTTCCTTTAATTGCTGCCTATACCACACTGGGAATGGGGATGGGTTTGAATGGCATCTTCAGCCCGTCCTCGGAGCAGCCCCTTTCCCAGTTTGCAGGATTTGCAAAAGATTATGAATATTTACAGTGTTATTATAGACCCTGGCTTGATTGTCTTTCGGTCAGACATCTGTCTCATGCCACCAATCTTTGCATTTTTTTCTTTTTTTCCAACCAGAAAAAATGTCAGGAATGCAGAGTGATGCATCAGGCAGACTCCTGACGCCCCGCCGAAGCCACCATTTGCTGCATGGAGCAGGGCTGGAGGGGCATCTTTTCCCAAGGATGTTCCCGGGGCTTCCTGGAGGAGTGCCCAGATCAGAGCCCTGTACCTGCCACTCTGCAGGACAAGGTCTCCTCATGGTGGGACAAACTGCCGTGGGATGAAAAACGGCGTGGTGAATGACGGCCAGACATATGTTCCCAAACAGTATGGACATTTAAATTACTGACATGAACTAAAAGTGCCTAAAATCCACCAGAAGGATTCTGTGAATTTTTAGGGATCTCAACGCAAACTGTGATCATTGAAGCATTTTGTCTTTGACGTAACAGAAGGATGAATACACAAATCTGGCATAGGTACAATTCTGGAATGGTTATAAATGACACTTATACATAAATATCAACCATTGTGTGCATATACTGGAAGGAAACTGTTAACAAATTAAAATAAAAAGTATTTTTGTATAACTTGTTGGGACTGTATTTCGATTGCTTTAAAAAGACTCTGCTGTTAAACAGCTTGCCTTTTTTTGTGTGTGATTTTTTGGACAAGGAAAGAAATTAGAGTTCTTATCATTAACAGTCTTTCCAAATTCTGCCACTGTCTGGATCAACACTACGCCTGGTTTTCCAGATGCTTGTTTGAAAGGCAACTGTTATTGCATGTCATAATTGTGTTCATAGCTGAGTAAACACCTTCACAGGTGCAAAAAGATCCAAAGGCTGCAAGAGTTGTAAGGCTGAAAAAGCAGAAATTTTATAGCTATGTCACGAACAAAAAAGATGTAGAAATGAAATACAATATTTTCCTCTGTCTTAAGTGTAACACTTGATTAGCTTGAAAAGCAGCTAGAGTCTGCTGTCCACGCACAAGATTTAATCGAAAAGGTAGTCTTGTTTGAAAAGTGATTAGCTAAAAATGTCATTGATTTCTAAAGCAAAACTGCTCACTGAGTATTTCAAAGCCATAGACCCCTTTTTCTTGGTACTGTTTATATTTTAACTATTTATCAGCAGTGGCCAAATTTAGCTATCACAGTGTAATAAAAGTAGAAATTGTTAAGACGGGTGTTTTTTCTAAGTGCAAAGCCAATTCTTGGCTACAGGATTTGGCAAGCTCTGCTTTTTCTGAGCACATCTATCTTTCCTCATCACTCTCTTCCGTTAACATTTCTTTGCATTAAAAATCTGTCCCAGGAAGCAAACTTCTCTTGGGTCAACCGACCACCCCAGTCTGTGGCAGCTTATCTGAGAAAGCAAAGAATAACAGACCTGTGACATGCAATAACCCTTCGATGATATAGAAAATAATAGCAATGTAAGGTATCATCTCCTGTCTCCTCTAATACCCTGCAGAGGAAGAAGTTGTGGTTGTAATTCCTGGATCTCAGTATCAAGCTGCTGTGACCCTTTCAAGTGTCTGGAGAATCAGTTGTTGGTTACCCTTGCAAAAACTATGGTGTCTCCAGCAGGTGAGCCAGCGGGAGCAGGTTGGAAGATGCTGCAACCAACCCAGAAATTGAGGACCTGCAGGTCTGACAAGGCAATCACAGGGCTTTCACCCTCAGGTTTCATTTATTTTATAAATAAAAATTAAAATATAATTGAACATACATATATATGGCAAAATATGAATATTTTTCAGAGTGGATCTATCTTCTGAATGTGCATCTTTGAAAAAAGCCCTTTCCCAGTTACTATAATTAGTGATATTCTTAGTTACTAAACAAATATTAACCTCCTCATTATTTTGCAGTTATTTCACCCAAAGACTGTTCGGATGAATAAATGTTTAATAAATCTTGCTCCATAACATTGAAGAAATTATCAGATCCTCCTTTACCTGAACAGGATCTTTTAATATGATTTTTAATGAGACAGAAGATACCACAGAAACCCTGGAAGCATCCTGTGGAGCTGTTATTGATCTTTGGAGTTAGATCACCTTAATGATTATCTTTCATAGCAGCTGGAATATTTTGTTCCTTGTGTAGTAGAAAGATACATCTGAAGGTTAAATACAGTGGGATGCAACAAACTTTTGGCAAAAGTTGATAAATCCATCATGTGGAGGGGGAAGACCGGATTATTACTCATTTCCTTTGCTGCAGAATTCCCCAAAAAGCATTCTTGCCCCTGTTCACAAAATACCAGGGAGCAGGGGCCCAGGGTCTGAGGCTACAAACCGGGGGAAAAATCGAGTCAGTTGGTGCAGCAGAAGCTGGAGCAAACGCGACGGCATTTTTTTGTTCCCTTGCAAGGCTGCGGCACTTTGATAAGTAATAAAAGTTCACTCGTTGAAACTCCCGGCACGTGGAGGCTTTCAAATTCATGGTGTACCCTGGGTTTCTCATTTTTAGAAGCACAGTATCCTCTGTTACAGCGGTGCATCAAGGAGATTTTCCTTTCTCACACCAAAGCCTTCCGGTGCCTCGCCAGCGCCCAGGGCACGCCGCACCTTGGCACGGCTGCACGCTGCTGGACGCCAGCTGAGCATCCTCGCGAAGGTCTGATTTGATCTTTCTTCGAGCTAGACTTCATTGAAATCATTTTATCAATTCTTCCTTGGGATCCTTGAGGGTATGTTGCAAAGAAATCAGCATGTACGGTTTCATAATGATGTTCCACATTTCCATTCTGAAAAACAGCGCGTGCCGCTCCGCAGATGAAGGGGAATACTGCCAGTGGTTTTATAGCTAAAGCCTAACCTTCCTTGACCTTTTATTTTCTTTTTTTTTCTTTTTTTTTTTAATGTCTCCCAGTATTGACAAGGCCTTTAATTTGTGATCCAAGGCTGCACCACTTCTCAAGATTAAGCTGTGGTACTGAATTAGGAAGCGGTACCCACCGGCTGGGGTGGATAGATCCTGGGGGCAGCTGCCACCTTCCCTGAGCGTCCTGGCACAGGTGGCATGCAGTGGCAAATCAGCAAATTATAATTCATGTGACAGATAAATTTATTGGGAAAAAGACCCAAAATATGTGAAGTTGAAGCATTTAAAAAAAGATCAATATACTGGAGTGGGAAGGACCTTGCGTTATGCTCCTGCTCCTGCTGTTAGGGGACACGGGGTGCCCTGAGCATCTTTCCTGCACCATCCCATCCCACAGCGTCTGCACAATCCCAGCGTGAGGCATCCAGCCCTGCGGGATGGCTCTCACCCAGCCCCGCCATCGGTCCCGGGGGCCACATCTCCAATGCCCCACCAGGCACCTTCTGCAAACACAATTTAACAGATTTTGGTTCTCCTCCCAGGGTGGGATGAAAGTACCCTAGGGTGCTCCCAAAAGGCAGGAGGTGGCCCCAGAGCAGCCGCGCGCCCGGGATCACGGGGCTGCTGGACAACGGGGACCAAGCGTTCCGGGGGCTGCGTGGGCACCAGCGTGATGAGGAGGGGGCCAGGAGTGGGGCCGGGGGGGGCCAGGGCAGCTCTGCGCCGCTCATGGATGCTGCGACAGTGGAGCATCCCTCCAGTGGCCCTTTAAGCCAGATTGAAAGATGCTCTGCATTGCCAGGCTGACAAAAAAGCGGCATTAGCCGAGCTGTGAAACTGGCTCTGTATGTTTAATGTCTCTCAATGGCTGGGGTGGGATAGCACGGCAGAAACTGAAAGTCAAGCAGCTGAATCCTTGTGCACTGCTTTGAAAAATTAGGGGCATTTATAATGTCTAATATGTTGCAAGCCAGGATGATTTAACAGATGGTTTAAAAAGAAAATCAGCATGTCAGGCAAGGCCCGTTGTGTAGCTCTCTGTAGATTTCTATAGAATGTGAGAGTGATAAAAAATGTTTTTCTTCTCTATTTCAATACTGAAAGATGTTAAAACTTGAAACCTTGGGGGAAATTGCTTAATTACCCTCGTGGTGTCAGTGGTCCAGAGCACTGGGAAATTTCAATTCCCTGCAGAAAGGGGTCAAATAGGGAACAACCAGGACACTTTTTAAACTCTTGTTAATGCCTCATAACCTTTAATGAATAATTTTCAGTACCACGGCCAAGCTAACCTCACACAAAAGATAGTAATATTTGCCTCTTCACAGCTTCTCCTTAATTCTGTGCACAAAGAGAAAAATATAAACAACATATTTGCTTCCATGCAGACAGAATGCATGATAGCAAATTTGGGATTTTAAATGCCTGTGCT
Organism: Chionis minor; assembly: GCA_013398295.1. Lineage (NCBI taxonomy): Eukaryota > Metazoa > Chordata > Aves > Charadriiformes > Chionidae > Chionis > Chionis minor. Next base: position 573,467 of record VZSF01007525.1, on the reverse strand, counting down.
TCTGTAATACACCAATTTATAATTTCTGTACCATTTTAAATTCAGGATTCAAAACCAACTTAACTTTTCTTATACAAGTATGGTAAGCAGGGATTTCTCCATACCAAGCATTCAACAATTACACTGTATTTTTATTTTAGAAAGAAGAGTTAATATTTAAAGTTGCCCTTTAATACTCATTTGGAAACACTGATTGAATAATAAGCCAAGCAGCTCAGTGTATCACATCTCTATTAAATTCTCTTGCCTTTTTTAAGATTAAAAAAAAACTTTTTTCTTCCTCTAAATGCAAATCTTTCTGTGTAACACTGTGCCTAATCTACTACAACTAATTAATCTGTTTGAGCTGATGAAATGTTACCTCTGCATTTTTTGTTTCTTGTATACAATTATTGTAACAGTGGTGAATAAATCAATATTCCCAATCCAACTGTAAAAAACAATCAAGAAAAGCAGTGCTTCTCAGGGAAAAAACACCAAATAATATTTATTAACTCTGTCTCAATCCACAGCAGAGCCTAATACCATTCAAGCATTTTCTGCAAGTGTAATAAGCAAACTCAAATACATGATGAAAGTGGCACATGCCAATAATTTCACCATTTTACACTGCAGAGTAATTGAAGGATTTAATGAGAAACAAACCAATAAAAATAAATAGACCATGCGAGAGGAGGAGAAACTGATCTAAAATGGAAGTTGCTCCATTGTGAGTTTTAGGGGTTTTTGCATGGTTTGACCAGGAAAAAAATGGTGTTGGGACGATTGGCTGTTTATTTCTACTTATTTTACATTTTGCAATTTGATTTCAAAAGATGAAAATACCACTTGTTTTATCTAGATTCGATTCTGTATCAATATGCTATCCTTTCGCTGCCACTTCCGACAGATCTGTTATTTTTCTACTGAATTATATGATGAATAGTATCTTTCTGCCTGAAGTTAGAAACTGTTTCTGTTGTATTGGTATTTATAAATAACTCTGAGCAGCCCAGCCTTTTAAATAATGGCACAGAGTCCTTCTGCTTTTAGAAATGTCTATAAATCACCGTCTTCATGAAGGGAATTCTGATTACAAACAAACTCCTTTGTCTCAGCAGTGCCCCTAAATTTTGGCTGTGTACTAACGTCTCACTGAAGGATGCCACCAGCACCCGAGTCGATACAGAGCAGTGACCATACATGCTTGGACAGAAAGAACATTATGGCCTTACATCTTTTTGATGTACGTTTTTGGTAACCCCAGAGCTGGATCAAGCTTTCAATCGGTCCGACCTAGCAAAATCTCACAAATGGATTGGGCTTTTTTTTTTTTTTTAAAAAAAAAAAGGACTTGGACTGAAGAATTTTGACCTCTACTTCAGCCACCTCAAAGCTGGTGCCACCCTGCCAAAGCCCAGGGTGGCCGTACCAGCACAGCTCCTCCCGAGCAGGATTTTGGTGGGGCACGAGATCGGAGATATTTCCAACAGAGTTGGGGGTAACACTTGGTGAGGAGGAGCTCAGGTTCAAAAATAATACCCCAAAAGCTTTGAGGGACTACGGCAAACGTGGGAATGGTGAGTAAAGGCCAACAAGTGAATTGTTTGTCGCTTCCTGGCTCGACTTGAGATATAGATATTTAAAACCTGTGTTAATTTTTGAAGAAAACTAAAGAAATGTGGACCAGAATGGGCTCCTTGCTTGCTAAGCACACGAGGCAGGCAAAGACAAGCACGCTAAACCTGTATATTCAGAGCAATCATTCTGAATATTGAGTACTGTACACCTGGTAAAAGAAACAATAAAACATAATCTCATCTCTAAAGGGGATTATTTTCAGCTGCATTGTTTTGATGTTTTTCCTTGTATGCACAGTTGAAAACATTGACTTGTAATAAGTTATTGCTTTGTGTGGTGCTCTGGGAAAGAGGGAGAGGGCAGGTTCAATGACCAAGTGCGGAGAGGTCTCTCCCTGGACAACTGAGGTCCAATCTCAGTGTACAGGTCAGTGACCCTTTTATAAAATCTTTGAAGTGTTTTCTTGAAGAGTATTGACTGACCAAAGCCTGTTATTTCATATCAAGTTCAAATGTAATGTCTTTATGAGCATAATGCACAAATCAATGAATCAGGACATTCAGATTATTTAGATAGAGCTGCGAGTGCACAGCATGCACCAAGGCATCTTTAAAACTGTTCATAGCCTTCAGACAATATTTTATTCCACTATGTTGTTTACCAGGCAAACATTTTGCAAAATAGCATTCACTAATAAAATATTTTCTCTCCCTGTACTTGTCAAGGTAACAAGTTTTGCCCAGACAATGCGAAAAAGAATTGCTGGTTTAGCTCCCCTGGCAAGCTGGAATTTTGAATCCCATACTCCTTTGTCTTCACACCAGTAAACAGCATTATTGTTGTTGTTGTTATTGTTACTGTTATTATTATTATTTCAGAGTGTGGAGGACAAGGACTCTTCTAATACAGAACAAAAAAATTCTCCTTGCCCCATAAATCTTACGGTGCCTCCTTTTGCAGCAAATTTAGTCTGTATTACAAGTAGAGTTCAGCCTATGTCACTTTCCATAGAGGCACCAGTGAACAGAAATTTCATTTTCCTGGGGTGCTCTGAGATCTACCAGAAGGACACCATGTCTCACCTCCACCCGTGACAACAGACTCCTATCACAGAGCCAAAACACTGAACATCCTACACACTGTCCGTGTGGATGTTGTGTTGGTCCCCAGGCTCCATCACTCCAGACTGAACTTCTTTTGCCTGTCGCCCATTTTCCTGCCCTCCTGGCCGTGGCAGCCTGCATCCCCATGCAGCACGATATGGCTATGGGCTCTGCAGCTGCTGGAAGGGCCAGAGGCAAAGTTGCTCCCCAAAACTCACCAACTCTGTACATTCAGAGCAAAACAAGGCTGTTTAGAGAAGACGGATTATAGAATAAGAAGTTATTACAGTACAGCACAAGGTCAGTTGTACTTTCAGTGCCAACAAGTTATAAAGGTCTCACATTTTTGGCAGGAACACCTTACTAATGAAACACAAACCATCATGTTATGAACTTTAATGTTTTTGCAATGTTTTAATGGACATTACTCGAGGATCAGACTGACTATATGTTCATGGGCTTGCTTCTTGTGCTAAGTGTTTATTTTTCACTATCCCGATGGGGAAAAAAAAGAACTGAAATTGCTCTTATGTCAAATTCATGGATGCATAAATGTGTGAGATGGAAGAATTGAGTATTATTCTCACTCCCGTTGTGACTTCTGGCAGTGAGAGGGTGGCACAGAAAGCTAGGCTGCAGGTTTCAAACCCTGACACACCTTGGACCTGGACTTTTCAATTCTGGCATCCTCAGCCCTGCTTTCCCTCTTTTCCCAGCTGGTTTCCAAAGTCCTCTGACTGGGGAATGGCCAATCCCACTGCGGATTCCAGCTCTTCCAACAGAAAAAGGGAAATTCCTTATTGTAGTGCAAACCCATCCTCCATGGAAAAACTGGGGAGCAGGCGCAGCATAGTCTTGAGCAAGAAGGGAGCAGTGGTTCCCATAGACATATTCCTTCTTTCTTTGGTGGACAAAAGTCAAATGTTCTTGTAGATGCAAACTAGGAATATTTCCCATAGCCATGACTGGGTTTTTGCCATAGGTGCTGCTACTGCTACTCTAGATATGAGACATCCAAGCGCAAAACCCTGGCCAAAGATCCACTGGTGGCCAGGAGACTTAATAACAATGCTGACCCACAATCCAACATCTCTGGCAAAGTTGTAGGCATATTTTAACATACCCTTACACTCCATCAAAGCCATCAGCAGAAAAGTCAAAGTAGCAAGCAAAAACTGTCAAAATCTTGAGCACATTCTAGCATGACTGGTGCACTTCATCGCCATTTCAGAGCCCCAATCTCAAGTGTTTCAGCATTGATAAGTACTCAACTCACCTCACCGCTAATTAAAGAAGTCATCTCCAAAGAGCTGGGAGGAATGTCTGTGAGCAGAGCAGTTCCTTCAGTGCTCCTCCAGAAAAAAGGTGGGATTTCAGGCAGAAACTGGCTGGCAGCTGCCAAAGCAACATCTACCCTGTCTCACCTTGCCCTGTCCCCTGTGGGACACGGCACAGCCCCGCACAGCGCTGCCCGAGCGCCCACCACTGCTGCCCACACCCCGGCAGGCTCCAAAAATCCCATACCAGAGTTCAAAAATAGGAATTTTTGGAGATCTACCAGCAAAATCCAGAGCAACCCCCTCATCCTTCCCCAGCAGTGCCTCCCGAGAATCTCCACCCATGGATACCGGTGTTGGGGCTGCCGGTTGCGGCTCATCCTCTCATTGCCAAGACCAGAGGCAACTGGCAGAGTGCTGCAGGGATATTACACGTTTGTTATCCTACAATCCCCCCTATGATCGGCTTGCCAGTTTATATTTTTGTTACACAAGGTGTATTTTTATTGTGAGTCTCCAACAGAAAATTTATGGAGTTTTCAGGTTGTCAGTATAAATAAATATAAAGAATATTAGCGTGTCACACAGTGGAAGCACAGGCCGCTTTTCGGTCTGGTGTTGCAGCGTTGCCTTTTGCTTGCTTGGTTTTTTTAACAGTGGGAATTATGTAGGTATTTCTACTGCCTCAGCTGTCAGCCAATCCATGTAAATTCCTGCTATTATGGGGAAAAAAGAAGTGCCCCTTCATTACCAATCAGAATTTCTTTTCTGGCCTCGACTGCATCCTCACATAAACCTTTCTCGGGAATGCCAGGACAAGTAAGTGTGCTGTATCTCTTGAATGCTCATTTTTCAGTCATACCGAGGAAGACTGGCAGGTATGTTGCATGGTTCCAGTGTAATTAGTCTTTTTTAATGAAATGGACCCTGGATTTATTCCACTGTGGAGCTTCAATAATAGAATTTAAGTGAAAGTAATTTCAAAGTGCAACAGTAGTTTACATATTAGTTATTGTATAAGGAAAAAAAAATGCTCTGCTGTTCTAGGTTAAATGCAATTAACATCCAGGCCTTCTGTGAGACTCCTGGGAGAGAATGATTGGTTTGGCAGGTTATTTCTCAGATTTTGATAAAAAGAAAAAGAAACCCCACGTTATTTTAACTATATACCCTTGCTGAAAATATTATAGCACTCTCTAGATTCAAGACCTCAAAGCAACTTAGTAGAACACATATATAACTCCAGAAATTTTACTAATTAACTCTCACTCAGAAGCACAATTACCACTTGAGCTGCTGCCTGTATAATATTGCATATAAATAAAATTTTGCAAGTCCAAGTAGATGTCAATTCCTTTCTATTTACTATTCACTGTGAGAGGGGTAGAAAGAGGTTTTTGTTTGGTTTTGGAAAAAACACAGTATCCAGAACTCTGATGTGGGAAAAAGCACCGTGGTAATTACAGAAAAATATATTCGCTACCTTTCATTGTTTCAAATAACTATACCCTACATCCAAAGAAATATGTGGTTTTATGAGAAATACAGAAATTATTATTATAGAATTGTGGTAAGACTGCTCAAAGGTACCAAGAAGGACTTTTTATTTTTTATTACTGTCTTTCTTTGTCTCTAGTAAGCACATTTTTTAAAAAAAATTCATTTCCTCATTCGAAAAGTTAAGTCTTTCACCCCAACTTGTTTCTAAAAATCTTACTTCTACGGCTATGTAGGAATAAAATCCAACTCTTGCAGCATTTATTAGCGAGTTTGATGGAGTCTTATTGCAAAGGACCTCACAAAGAGTTGCGCATTTTCAGTTGTGTAGGAATGCTTAGATCAAATCCCACCGCTTTAATGTTTCTACAGGGGAAAAAAAAAAAAAAAAAAGATGCCATTTAGGCCAAACACAAAACTCTGTCTGACCTCTGTTGTTTTCATTGCTTATGGACACTTTCTGCAATGTAGATGGTCCTTCACAGGCTGTTAAACACAACCTCTGGCTGGGGAAGTCCCCAAGATGCAGATTGCTGGTGACGGGAAAACGGACAAGGAAAGTGTCACTATATGTCTCTCCGTTCCTGTATTTGTCCTTATGCACCAGTTATCAGACAATGAGACCAGGTATTGGACCAGATGGATTATTAATATAGCCCACAACAGCTATTCCTACACTGTACCAGAGCATTTTACCTCTAGGAAATTGCAGTGTGACTGTTTAAAACCTACTAAAGTTAATGGAAATATTCTCATTGACTACTGTGAGCTCACGATCAGTCTATCGGATGCGTATTTTCACCTTGACCTTCAACCATGTAAAAAATTTAGATTTCTAACCAAAGATAGACATCTAAAATATAAAGAAAAGTAGATACCTTCAGAGAACAATTAATTTCATCTCTAAAGAGGTGTCTAAAATATCCCTTTCCCCCCATCAACTACAGAAATACCTTGGATGTAAAGCCTAAAATAGATACCCAACTCTTAGAAGGCTGCGATAAATGAGATGGCTCCCATCCCTAGTGGCACGGTGGGTGATAGTAATGATAAAGTGAACTTTATCAGTCTAACAATAAAAGGAATAAATGCTGCAAGGGAGAAACAAGGTGAAACACAGACCCAGAAAATTCTCCAGAAAAGGCCCGATCAGAAACACTGAATACAGCACCTGGTATTGGAGTGGTTTTAGGTGGAGTCTAAGATATTCCAGGCCTCCAGCTCATTTCACCCCTGTTTTGGCAGACCTGCTATGTTGATTTTCTTTACCTCTTAGTGCCTGGACACCAAGGCAGAGACAGCTGTGACCTGCACACTGGACATCGACACCACAGACCCATTTTCCATGTTCTGCTCGTGCTCATCTGAGCTGGCCTTGTCCCCAACTTCCATATGCCATCACACGTCTCGAGCTGCCGAGTTTCCTCAGGAAATACTATTCGGGCGCTTGTTTATTTTGCTATTACGAGTATGTTTTGCTACAAGAAATTACACTTAATTATGTTATAATATTTTCAGAACTGTTAATGTTAATATTAATGCGTTGAAAATAATTTTTACTTAATTTTTACTGGGTGTTCTTGTATAATTGATAGGGAATTTGTTATTAAATCTTTTATTTGACTGATTACTTAATCATTCCCACATGGTTATTGAAGACAATCTTACATATAATTAATTTCACTAATAGAGACTCCCCATGTTTTCCTTCCTAGGCCAGTGTCTGCATGGTTATCATGTAATTTAAGGCTTTCCTGGGGCAGCTTTAAATTATGCACATATTTGTATTAATTATATATGGCCAGATTCTGCTACCTTGTATATAATGGCTAACACCTCCTTCTCTAAGTAGCTCCTCTGAAATCAATGGAGCTCCTTGCCACCGGATCAGCGAGACAAAAAGTGGTGGAAAACAAGTGCAAATCTGAAGAGAGAAAGAATTTAAGTTAGCTGCTTTCATTCGCTTTTCGCCAGCGCAGGCCTCCCCGGGTATCTCCTGCCCTCTCCCTTTCATCACGCCTAATCCAAACAGACGGGTTCATCCGCGACGCCACCATTTCGGGATCAGAAATATGACAACACGGGAAGCGCCAAGGCGCGGGGAAGGGAACGCTCGCCTTTACCACCTATGAAATGCAAAGATATAGGGCGTACAGTAAGTAACAAAGGACCACGGGCCATGTGTGCAAATGTGATAGGGAGCAAATTATGTTCAATGTCATGAGAAAGCACAGAGTTATCAATCAGGTGACATGCCAAATCCGTGACAGGATGCTAAGTAATGCACCTGATGCCAATTATTGACTCCCAATGACAAATTGGTTTTGCATATTGCATATTTTCCCCCAGACTGAAACACAGAGGCAGTTCAAATAATAGCTAACTACACCATTGTACGTGCGAGGGAAAACGGAAAGAGCATGTGAGAGGCAGAGTCCCGAGGAATTAACATGAGCAGCATCACCCCGGCCAGCTGTAATTTGCATTCTGATGACAGCAGCAGCCACAGCAGGCTCTGTGAAACCTCAGTCCTCCACCGAAGCCAGGAATCCACAACCAGCTCCAGGATGAGCGTTCCATGGGGTTCCCGGGGAGCTGCCCAGCTGAGGCTGCCCCGGCTCCGGCAGGGAGCAGGGCAGGGTCAGTGCCCCACCTGCCCGTGCTTGTCCCCATCTCTGGGAGCTGCCTGAGCCCACAGCACCTTCTGCCAGGTGCCGTGCGTGCCACTTCTCCACTTGCATGCTTTGCTCCAGAGGAGACCACGAAGATCATCTGAGGGCTGGAGCTCCTCTACTGGGAGGACAGGCTGGGAGAGTTGGGGATGTTCATCCTGGAGAAGAGAAAGCTCCAGGGGGACCTTACAGAAGCCTTCCAGTACTTAAAGGGGCTCCAGGAAAGCTGGAGAGGGATTTTTTACAAGGGCATGCAGTGATAGGATGAGGGTAATAACTTCAAAGTTGAAGAGGGGATATTTAGATTAGATATTAGAAATACATTTTTTTTCAGTCTTAGGGTGGGGAGCCCCTGGCCGGGGTTGCCCAGAGCAGCTGTGGCTGCCCCATCCCTGGAGGTTCAAGGCCAGGTTGGCCGGGGCTTGGAGCAACCTGATCTAGTGGGAGGTGTCCCTGCCCAGGGCAGGGGGTGGGACTAGATGAGCTTTAAGGTCCTTCCCAACCTAAACCGTTCTGTGATTTTATGATTCTATGATTCTATGCCCATCGAAACCTGTTGCCCCAGTGATGCTTGGAGATGTTGACTCTGCTTCAGGAACTATCCAGTCTAGTTTAAAGCTTCTCTTCAATGGGACATGAAGGTTGCTAATGTCCCTTTAAAGGACCTACTGAAATTCTTCCTGCTAAACATGCTCTCAGTCACAGCAAAATTCAGTCTTGGTGCTTACGATACAGGGCACGCTGCTAGGAGCTGGCTCTGGTCAACTTGCCCAAGCAATTGAGCTCTTGCAACCCAAACAAAGTTTCAAACAGGGCTGCAGAGATGCAACCAAGCCTTCCTTCTTCCTTTTCAAATCTATTCATCAAACATCTACATCTAAACATGGCTGGGGCGGAGCAAAATCCTGGCTCCTGAACCCAACCCCCTCTCTGCACGCCACCGCTTGGGTCTGTTTTGGCAGATGTAGGTGGATACGGGCCATGAGCTGAATCAATGGAAATACCGACAGCTGCTGAGGAAATGCACTGAAGTCAACGGGACGGCACATGGTGCTCAAGTTAAGCATGAACTCAACTCTTTGCAGCATCACTGCCATAGCAAGAACTTTTAAAATCAATTTATTCTTGGGGAGCTGAGTGGAGCACGAGCTGCATACAAAAGAGTGGCTGCGATAAGTTCATTTAAAACAGAGGCTCTTCCTTGCTAACATTTTAAGCTGCCCTCAAGCAATTTTCTGCCATGCAGCAGTATTTCTGAAAAAATGCTCTTATGAACCCAACTCTGCACAAAATTTCCCAAACAAGCAGGGATGGTGTTTGGTACTTGTGGAGGGATGAAATGGTTTAGTCTCCAGGGACTGAGAACTGGGAGGACAGTTTAGCTGCTGAATTTTAAAAATTAAAACCATCGTCAATTGAAGCCCTACCTGGTATTTTCAGTGTTTTGCTGTGTGGATTAATTTAGGGGATTCCAGTGAGCAAGCGATTTTGAAGCTGAGGTCTGTGAGAGTCTATCTTACAGCCCGTTACCCGAAATCTCAAGCCTGCTGAGGGAGAATCGCACCCCCTCCACCATTAATGTGGGCGATAACCACTATTTCTCCCCACACTCTATTTAAATTCTAAGACACTGACAAACTATAACTCACCGGGAACCATTTTAAATTATTATTATTCAATGGCTTGTAAACTGTATCTCATCATTAAACAGAATAATAAATAAAAATAATGACTAGCTTTCAAGCCAGGAATGTCAAGAACATGCTTTCCAGCCAAATATTTAGTTCGTTTTACTGGGTTTTAATTAAAGCAAAATTCATCCTTGCATTGTTCGGTTTAGGAAATAGTATTTGGGGTTAGGAACTGGAGGAAATCCCTTACTCCACATTGTCTCTGTGCAGCTCTGTTGCTATATAGACCAAGATATAGGTTGCTGAAGGAAAATATCATAGCCCCACAGATACTTTACAGTACCAAAACCTAGCTCGGGGCTACACATCCCCAGATGAGAGACAGCAGCTCCACTGAAGAAACAAGAAATTTGTCGGCACGGGCGTTTGAAGTGTGCGGAGCCGCCATGGCAGAGGAAGGGGTTAATGGCAGCAGGGTGGGCAGGGGGGAGCAGCAGCCCCCAGCCCAGCCCTGCCTTGCCCATGGTCAGCCGCGTCGTGTAATTCCATTAGGGTGCCAGATTCAAATGCAGAATTAGCTGTTGCCTACGCAGAATTATGTTAAACATGGCCCAGACTGAAAATCAATATTCTGCTTAAGTAACTGGCCCTCCAGTAATTTAATGAAGCTAAATTGCATTACACGGAGGTAAGGTGGTGGGGGACCATTTTGTCTCAAACCTTCCATTATACAGTGACTGTACAGCTGTATGCCTAAAGAGAAATTAAACACATACACTCATTTCTTCTTGAAGTTGGAACAGTGTTTTTTACACTGGATTACTTGTCTCCTTCCTTAATTTAAAACTACAGTAAATAATTTGCAGCCACATAATTAGGAAGGAGCCACAGTCTCATAACAAGAGGAAAATATTGCTACCAGAGTATTAAAGGATTTTTTTTACTTCGCGAGAAAAAAATGAAAAAGGACATTAAATGTTAGATCTGTATTAAAAATGTAATTCTAAAGGGTTTAAATCTATGACATGTCTACACTGAATTAATTAAATTCATGATCTGATCAAGGACTGAAGAGCTACCTTGGAGCTATCTCTTAAAAATGCTATGTATGTACATGTCAAAATAGGAATTAAAAAAAAAACAGGCCTTTGATTCATTGGCAATTCATGCATGCGTTATTGTGCTTTCTTGCCTTGTAGTAGGAGGGAAGTCAAAGTTTTATAAAGCACCTGAAACCTTCACCACACGCCTCTTTATTAAAGGAACTTTCTCGCAGAAGACGACCGTACCGAAACTCCAAGCCATCTCCTATGAATAAGATCATGATGACATCCACGACGACTTAACTTGTGTTAAAGCTGATTGACAAGAACAAAGAGGGTACAATTACATTATGCAGTACTTGTACTGCACCCTCTTTTATTTATTATTCAGCTACAAAACTTCAACTGGAAGAAACACTTCAGAGTTTTGTGTCGAGGAGACAGAATTAAATTGACAATAATTCTGCGCCGTGCGGTATGAAGTTATGCTGATTAGAGATTACTTCCCCCTAAATCATTTGTCACATTGCCTTATATAAGGGTAAAACAGACTTCAACCATGTGTAGCTGTGGCAGTATCTTTGGGGAAATGCAGGCAGCAGAGTATGTATTGTTTAAAGGGAAAAGAAGTGATTTGCATGCTCAATCGTTATTTTTCTTGCCTGTCCAACTACTAGAATTTTCTTTCTATACTTAAAAGGCAGTTAAACAAATGAAATTTATTTATGCCAAATCTAAAGTGAAAACAGAGACATTTAAAAGCACGTGTCTATTTAACACATTAGAGGGCATCCCCGTTCTGAAAAAGAACAGTGTGAGCCGCGAGGTGCAGAATTAGCAGGAAAAGTGGCAGCAGCAGCTCAGAAATGTCGGGTCAGGCTGGTTCTTCCCAGCAAGCTGCTAGAGCCGAACAAATCACAGGACCTCCCATCTCCGGCTTCTTTTCGGCCCCGGTTTGGCAATGTTGCTGTAAAGCCACCAGTACCTCCCCCGCCACAGTGGTGGGTGCCTGAAGTTGTCGGGGTGTGCTATGTTGCGCCAGCCTCACACTTTAATACCAGATGCCATTGTCAGACGGCAGAAGCGACCAAATCTGTTCATTAGGTTATTAGCATGAAATTCCACAGACCAAGATTTAGAGAGAACCGAAACCCCACAAACTAGAAGACAGGAGTTGAGAGGTACCCACGGTTGCTTCCTCGTAGCGCTTAAGAGCCGCAACATTACTGAGATTTGAATATTCAGGAGATTAATTAGTAGAGAACCAACTCTGCCCCTCCCCAACCGGCAGGGGTACCCCATGCAACAGCCTTTCACGTCAAAGCAGCCCCACAAGGTGACAGGTCCGAGGACGTCCATCAGTGATCTCCCTCCCAGCGCTCCCGTGGGGACAGAGCTATGGCTACGGCACCGATGTTTGAAATTCCCACCAGACTGAAGCGGTTTTATTTCCTCCCTCCCAGCTATAGTTCCTGCATCGAAGCGGTCCCACACCAGCTGAAGGTGGAAACACTTTACGAGTGCGTGGTGCTGCCTCCGGCCACGCAGGAGCAGGAGCATCTCCCTCGCCTCCTGGGAACGGTCAGTCCGGATCGGCATCGCCACCATCCCCTTCGCCAAAAGACAGTTGCAACGTAATCCAAGGCAATGAGGGAACGGGATGAAAAATTCAGCCTCTCTCTCTGTCTTACATGCTATCGATCGAAAGGGAAAAAACTTCCAGGAGGAATTATTTTCACACCCTTGAATACCAGCTAGCAGATCTATATTTTGTCTCTGCTTTGCTCAAAAGATCTTTTACTCCCTTATTTCTTTTGGAATGGCAATTCAATAATGTGTAACAGAACATTTATTAATTATACCCCAGTTTAAAGAACTGTTTTGAAGGGAACAACTGCTCTCAGAAATCTTGAAACACTTTCTGTTTGATTTCCGAGTGCATTAGAACTGAGATGTAGCTGTTCCCTGCAAAGCTGGGGTCCTGGTTTCTGCTTGCCACTAGGAACTGCAGGAATTTTTCCCTCCTCTTCCTAGTGAAACAGGAGTTTAAACACATATTCATCAAGGGAAACACATCACGTATTTTATAATGCAGGGTTCTTTTGAGCAAAGTATCCAGCAATTTCTTTTTCCTTAAGATGCACCTTTATGTTCAATGATACCTCCTTTGGGACTTTCATTAACATTTGGTTAAAAAAAAAATTAAAAAAAAAAAGAGAATTTTTTTTTTGTGAAATACCTTGACTGACGAGTTTAGTTTTTTCCTTCTGCTCCTATTTACATTTAGTGTTTTGATGATGTTAAATTCCACAAATGAGAGCAGTTTTTAAGTGTTCCTTTCAACACTGGCTGCCTTTTCTGTTTGATTTCTCTTGCTGATGGTGTGTTGTCAATGCTGAATGCCGGAATTGTTGTTGAGCAGGCACAGCTGGATGAATTAAAGTCTCTCCAGTAACTCAAACCAGAAATGACTTCATCTCTAAACTTTCCATGTAGCACAGGTCAGAGCTCTGAGTAGGGACAAAAATAATGGGGTTACCAGAGAAAGAAAAAGTCAAAAGTACAAGTCAAAATATAGAAAGCAGTTTGGAGTTGCCTTATGCGACTGCAATAATTTCCCTCTATGTTACCAACAGGCTCTTTTACAGAGTGAAGCCCTGATGGAGACATTTGATAAGTAATTGTATTTTAAGTTCAAATAGAATATCTGCATGTGTGCAGATACGGGGCACTCTACATGTATTCTATTAGCTATTTACTTAAATTATCTGTGGGTATCCTAATACATAGCTGCTCACGCCTAATGATACAATCTACTAATTTATTCAAGGAATTTTGCCAAAAAACAAATAAAAGCATTGAACACAAAACTTTTCTTCCCCATTCATTTAGAGCACATCACGAACGCCGAAGCATTTCAATGTGGCAAAGGCAGATTTGAAAAGGTAACATATTTAATTAACATGAAGTAATTTCTGAAGTAAATACAAGACGGGTACATGGTAATTAGGCATTGCTGCGTGCTCCCTGCTGGTTCCTGCCCGGGCTGGGTGGGCAGCGGACGCCCCAGACCTGCTTCTCCTCGACCCACCGCCTCCCCTGCAAACGCTCCTGCTTCACTTCATAGAAGCACTTGCCCCACTGCGGGAGCACAGGGAGCTGGAAAATTTCTTTTCATATCAAAACATTTCATCCGTTTCCTTCTTTCATCGGGAAGGAAAAAATCACCCTCAGCATGTTCATGCTTAAAAGCAGGAGCAGCCCCTTTCTCCCACACATCCTCAGGTGCCTGTTGCAGATTTTCCTGTTGAGCGTTCATGATAGGATGCGGGGTGATGGCTTCAAACTGAAAGAGGGGAGGTTTAGATGAGATATTGGGCAGAAATTGCTGCCTGTGAGGGTGGTGAGCCCCTGGCCAGGGTTGCCCAGAGCAGCTGTGGCTGCCCCATCCCTGGAGGTTCAAGGCCAGGCTGGACGGGGAGCAACCTGATATGGTGGGAGGTGTCCCTGCCCAGGGCAGGGGGTGGGAACTCCATCATCTTTAAGGCCCCTTCCAACCCAAACCATTCTGTGACTCTATGTCTGCATATGAATGAGGTGATATCTCCCATCAGTGGCCACCACGCCACAATTTTTAGTTTTTTCCTTAAGCACATGTGAAAGGTCTTGCATCTCCTGCGATTTCTGCATATGCTATGACCTGTCCGGTTTCTGCTGGGCTGGATGTGGCTGCTTGTGACAAGCTTCACACCCACGTGAAACATCAGCAATTCTCCATCGCGAACTGGGGCTGATACAACACAAGCCTAACATCAGGTGTGTTTAAAAGCAAAGGTTCAAAAATCTTTCAATATGTATGTGTTCGAGGGCCTCTAAAACTCAATGTTCTGTGCTGAAATCGATTCACGTTATCAATAGCCAGGAATTCCCGGAGCTTAAGTTGTGATCTGCTCTTTACCATTGCAACAGTGAAAAACCAGCATCACAGATACAGATACAGGGATGAACCTGAGAGGACAAGGGAGAGCTACTTTTTAACAGTGAGCTAAAACATCCAATAGTGAGAAAGTTCATGCGATATTTGCATTTTTTCCCATTACACATTTTTGTATTTCACAGAATCACAGAAAGTTAAGGGTTGGCAGGGACCTCTAGAGATCATCTGGTCCAACCCCCCTGCCAGAGCAGGTCCACCTACAGCAGGTTGCACAGGATGGTGTCCAGGCGGGTTGGGAATGTCTCCAGATTTCAGGTTAGTTACGGTAAATTTCCATGTTTGCAAAATCTTGTGGCTGGGACGTTACACAGACAAATACAGAGCTGACGCGCACCATCACAAAAGCAGTAATTGCTGGGTAGTATTCAAAGTATAAACACAGATTAATATTCACGTGTGCAAGAAAATCTGTCAACCCCTTACCGATAATTACAAGCTGCTGATCACAATATTTCCAGCTGGCTAATGGTCAGTCTGTACCCTCGACTTTCCATCTGTGGTGACGACAGAAATAATAGCACGTTATCTCCAGTGCGGAGGTGATGACTTTAGCAACAAACTTCTCCTCCTCCTCCCCACAGCTGGTGGCCCATGGCAGGGAGCATGGGTGATGGGTCCTGCTCCAAAAGGGTGTATGGCCAGGGTGTACCCCCTGCCTGTCCCCAGGGTAAGGCAAGGCAAGGCTCGGCTCCATGGCTTATGCAGGTGGACTCAGCTGCCCATGCCAAAGTCCTCCTGGTCACACCAGTACTGACACTAACAAGGTCATTCCTGCAAGCTCATGCCCCAGCTCTCAGCAGTCCCTCCACTACCTGTGGTGCCCTGCATAGGCTCTGACCCAGGGCAACTATGGGACCTCTCGGCAGGGAATTTGGCTACAAGGGAGGAGGAGGGTCCATCTGCTTGTGCTGGGGCTTGGCAGGCCCATGCAGGTGTTCCCAATCTGCCTCCAATCTGCTCAGACACTTTTCACCTGTGCTCCCATTGCTCCACCCTCAAAATACTCGAGTTTTTTTAATTCAAGGAATTGAGACACAATCTGAATTCTTAGGGAGTCTTTACTCAGAGATGACATGACTATGCCACTGGCCGCAAGCTCATGCAGAAATTGCCATGCCACCCTCTCCCCTCCTGGCTCACATCTTGCAGGGAGACTGGTACCCCATGGCCCCCAGCTCCCTCCCTCCTCCCTTGCCTGCCCATGGGGATGGCATGGGTCTGGCACACTGTCCCACATCCCACCCTGACCTTCTCCAACCCACCCTCTCCATCCCTCCCTCACCTGCATCCTGCACTAGCCCTCCCTGGTGGAGGCTGCCATTGAAGATGAGTATCTTCCACTTTTCCAGCCCCTCTGGCTTTCAAGTGCAGTTCAAATCTCTGTTTGAACCTTTTCAAGAGCTGCTCAGTTTTCCTCATCATTTTTAAGGCTGGTGGGAGATTTACGTATTGTGATCACACCAATGCCGCAGAAGCCGTTTCGGTTTTACCTTTCTGCCTGCAGTGGCTGGTCCCTGTTTCCTCCAGCACAGGTACACGTTGCTGGCTTTCACCAGCTTCTTGTCCTTTCCATTATTGTTGTTACCATTTTCAGTGATGCTTGAAGCCAATTTTAGGGTATTTGGGTGGGGCTCTTCTTTGGGAAATTTTTGGGGAACAATTTGGTGGGATTTTTAGGGTTCTATTGAAAGAGCAATATTTATTTATTTTATAAATAAATATTTATTTGTCTTATAAATCTTATTTATACAGCCATCACAGGAGTGATGCTGCTGGGGAGAAGCCTCCAGCACCCTGTGCCTCCACCTCTGGTCCCGCCATGTGCGTCTGGGTCTGCATGTGCTTTTGGGGTTGTCTGTGAGGCCAACAGTGAGCCTTGCACATTGCCGACTGAAAAATATTTGATTTTAATTTTTACACTGGGATTCCCCCCTTCAGAGGCCTGTATATTTTCCCTGAAATTTATTTTTTAATTTCAGGAGGTATTTGTGCATTAAGCTCTGCCATACTCACCCTAATTGCGTTTGGCTAATGCGCACGCTGCTGTGCCAGCTTGCTTGTCAGCTGCAATGGGTTTCTGACCCAAATTGCACGTTCTTGCTATTACTGATAATCGTGGTTTCATGCAGGGACCATGGTCTGCCACCTGAGAAGCTCTGCCCATCCGTCCTCCACGTTGGCCAAGACCATGCACCTGTGAGCACTGAGAAATACTGTTTCATAATGAGGTTTCTTAAAAATATGTAAATTTTTGAAAGCTCCAGTGCAGAAAAGGAAACAGTACTTTGCAGATGCACTTGGAATGTATCATTTGTTTTACGTAAAAATTATTCTCTGCGTTTCTCTCTCCCGTTGGGGACATTGGAAGACCCCATGGTGCCCACTGCTGCTCGGCTGCACCCAGCTCCGCATTGCCACTCCCTTATGGCTGTCTCCAAGCTGCAGATTGTGCAAAATAAACAAATCCACATTTCCCCCACCGCAGAAGAGTTGCTCACCCCAGCCAGCCTCTGCCGCTCTGCACACGAGCTCCTCGCCCCCGCCATCGTCGCTCTTGGAGCCTGCGAGAAGGCTGGTACCCAGCACCCGCAGACAGAGAAAGGTGGCTGACAGCTTTTGGAGCAGCCATCCAGCCACGTGTCTTCTGCCAGAGAGATATATCCCCTGATTAATCTCAGATCTGCAACCAAACTGTGGAATTTACCAGTTTGACACATGCCAAAAGTTCAAATTGATTTTTGTGGAGCAACTGCTTAGAAAAAGGACGTGAAGGACCAAATCCTGCATTCCTTCTGCGTTCTAGACATTTAATGAATGTGAATTTCAGACCTGCAAGGTTTGTGAGATCCGACTCTCTGCAGCTATGACTCTCTTGGTATTTCCACTTAAAAATTTTATTTTCAAGGCACCATAATTGTATGTAAAGTTTTTCTTGGATCTAAAAGACAAAAAGCCCTAACAAGTCAAAGGCTCAGCCTGGGAGAAACAATTATCTGCATACAGATGGAAAGACATTTTCAGAAGGGAAATCTGAAGATTTGACACTTTTTTCATTCTTATCCGAAACTGCTTTGGTTTTGAACTCACATTTTATCTACTGCAGAATTCACTTCGGTGTAAAACTCATTGATTTCAGCCACGTTTTATTCCAGGGATAAATGTGATTCCATTATTCTATTACAAAGCACATTAAAAATAAAACGTAGATGACAACTTTATCACTTAAGATGGCATTCATTACATATTTGTAAGGATTTTTATTTTTTTTTCAAGAGGAGTTTCATTTGGATTTCTAGCATATAGCCATGCATATATACCGCAGCCAAAGAAGCTATAGCCTGTCATTTCAATAAAACATGTATGAAAGCATCCCTAAGCACCTCCTGACATGTCAGGAATATATGGTGTAAGAGTGCGTCCATGTCAGCAGTGACAAGCTGAACCTTAATGGCTCTAAAACAGTCTTTATGGTTTACTGTACCCGTAATCCATTTTATAATGAGTGCTCAACTAGATACATTGGTTCTGCGAGTTTCCTCTGCCTTTTAACTCACCCCAAGGTGCCCAGAGGAAGGAAAAAACTCCAAATTGTGGGTGATCCTTCCAGAGAAGCGCTGAAATACTTATGCACGACAGATAAATTAAGAATAAGGCTTTACTCTAATCCTTAAGTTTCCTTCTGTGGATTTTAAGAGAGACCAGTATTGATATTTTACTGTAGTTTTGGGGAAAGGTTTTAAATTTTATCAGACTGGCACTGCTTTGGACTTACGAAATGCAGGGAAAGGGCAGAAGTGCTGTAAGCCCACGATAGACATCCACAGTATTTAGAGCTGGAACAAAAGCAGAATATGAGATTTCTTATCATGATTTCACCCTGATCCTGCACTCTTTAGCTATGCAAAATAACAGGGTTGCCAGAAAAGGCTACCGGAAAGGAAGTTATAGCGAGGTGGGGGTCAATCTCTTCTCCCAAGGAACAAGCGATAGGACAAGAGGAAATGGCCTCAAGTTGTGCCAGGGGAGGTTTAGGTTGGATATTAGGAAAAACTTCTTTACCGAAAGGGTTCTCGAGCATTGGCACAGGCTGCCCAGGGAGGTGGTGGAATCGCCGTCCCTGGAGGTATTTCAAAGCCGGGCAGACGTGGTGCTGAGGGACATGGGTTAGAGGTGGGTTTGGCATAGGTTTATGGTTGGCCTCGATGATCTTGAAGGTCTCTTCCAACCCAAGTGATTCTGATTCTGTGAAAAGAACAGGTCAGCTGCGGCCAGCACGTGGCAGGACCAGTTGCATCCTCAGTGCAGCAGCCTCCTCGCGTAACCCATTGGAACTCACAGCTCTCTGCACACATCAGTCGAACAACCTGTTCCTCCTTGTAGGGGGCAGTGACATGTAAGAAGTCAGGGGTAGGCACCCATTTTACAGAAAGGCAAAGCAAGGTCTGGATTTCCAGTGAAGCAGCAGAATCAGAAATAAATAGCAGGAATCTTCAACTGAATTGTCTTTCCTCAGCCATACTTGGTTTATTTATTCAGGGGGAAAGTGCGCACGTGATGGGAAAGTGCAATGAAGCCCCACCTCTGTCAGCCCTCAACATCTCCGCTGCCCCCACTGGCCTCCATGACAAATGCTTTACTGCCTTCCCGGGATGCTGTTTCGTGTTGGCTTCTGCAAACGTTTCCGTGCGGGGCTACCTGTGCTCCTGCGCGCCGAGCTGAGGCTCTGCCCCTGGAACATAAAATTTGAGAAACTGAGTCCCTGGGTGGTTTGGCTGCTGCGACCATTCCTGCCCCGCAGAGGAAGGAAGCATGGGGAACCTCTGCCGGGCACCCGGGAACCTGAGGAGACAGGTGGCTGCCGTCAGAACACACAAGGAAGCCAGAAACACAAGCATTTTTTTACAAGAATGTTTGGATTTGGTTGAGGTTTTTTAAGATGAAACCTATGTTTTAAGTCCTTTTGACTCTTAAATATAATAATAATAAGAGTAATAGAAGGAGAAGGAGAAGGAGGAGAAGGAGGAGAAGGAGGAGAAGGAAGAGAAGAAGAAGTAATAAATCCCTGCTTTGGAGGCCATAGCTCCGGAGTAAGCCGGTCTCCTCAGTCCCTGCCCTGGGGACATGCATCCCTCCAGGTCTCCCACCCACCATCCTCAGGCACCCAGGGGACCCTCACTGCCATCCGGCCGCGTTCCCCGCACACCATCTCAGAGCACCTGGAAAGCAAGGCCAGCTCCTCTGAGGGACACCCCTGGGCGCTGGCGTCCCCAAGAAGACACCTCATCCGCCTGAGCATCTCTCCTGCAGGCAGGAGGTGCCTGGGTGGCACCGGGAGGGTGCCCTGCGGGTCCCAGGCCCAGGGGCTGGGTGCATGGGGAGCGCCCAAGGGGGAGAGGGAAGGAAGCAACTAGAAACAGCCACTTAGCGTCTATTTAGAGCCTGGGAGCTTTTGTGAAAGCCATCCCCATTACTGTTGAAAAGATGCAAATTTGGTGAAATAATCAGCTGTATGGCTGCAGGCTGTTTCTCAAGTACCCTGATTCCTTACAGGAGTGAAGGTATTAGTGTAAGACACACAGCAAGGCCAAGTTCATGTTGCTCAGAGGTAGCCCCTAACCAAACTCCACCAAGTGCTATGAAACAAGAGTTGTTATCCTGGGAAGCATTGACAGTTCATCCAATAAAGCCCCCAAAAAACAGAACCCTTAAGGCTGGTTGCAGGGGTGCAAAAAGCACGGCTCACAGACATGTCTGACAGGGAAAACACGTGTTTGGTGGCCACCGCGCGCAGCCCCTCGCC
Source organism: Chionis minor (assembly GCA_013398295.1). Classification (NCBI taxonomy): domain Eukaryota; kingdom Metazoa; phylum Chordata; class Aves; order Charadriiformes; family Chionidae; genus Chionis; species Chionis minor. The sequence continues at coordinate 552,887 of VZSF01007525.1, read as the reverse complement.
CGGCCCGCCCTGCGTGCCCGTCAATTAAGGCAATCGCCCTAAATCAGATTTTGCATCAAAAAGTCCCTTCATACGTTTAAGGATCCGTTTATCCACTGCAACAAAGTGCATAAAGCGATCTCTGCACGGGGCGCAGCCTTTGCTTTGTATTTAGCAGCCGAGGAGGAGCTCTGCTTTAAAATCGTTGGAAAATAGCTAAATGCATGACTTAATGCGAGGTGTTAATCTGCTGCACGGCTGCAGACTTCCCTCTCTGCCTCCTCCTCCACCCCCTAGCTTTATCTGGCTAAACTTTGGGAAAAAATAATGATATATTCAAGAAGAGGATAATATTTAACAGCAAAAGCCCATTCTCCTAGTAAGTACGATTTTAAACATCGTACTAACAAGCTTAAAATGTTGTAACGCTTAAACTATATGGTTAATTTCAGGAATATCAAACATATTCTTAAACCACCAGCGTCTTCAGCACAGATAGAAGGTGAGCCTTCAGTCGAGTAGTTTAATCATTACAATTCTAGCCCTCCCTAAAATTAGTTTTACAGTCAGTGGCTTAAAATAACATCACGGAAACAAAAATATGTGCTATCCTCAGCCACACATTCAGCTGGGTTTACACGGTGCACACAGTAGCACGGAAGGCAACAATGTAAGACAGCATTTAGAATTTTGAAATATTATTTTCATGTGTGGCAAAAGGAAGAAACAGTGCAAGTTGCTTTACGGCACAGCAACGGAATAAACTGGAGTTGGAGAGGGTGTGTTTGTGTGCACAACCGAGTTTATACTACAATATGCATCTTTATGTATTATGTATTCAGTTTTCTCACATTTTCCTCAGTGGGCAGATATTGTGCTGTAGTTCTCAGAACACCTGAGAAAAACATTTCAACAAATTGTGTTGTCTATACGGATACTATAAGGAACACAAAATAGGCAAGGAGAGTCTTCATCATATAAAGCCTTTTTTGATTCCTTCCACACACACCCCCACATCTCCTGTAACAACATAAAAGATACTGTTATGACAAGTACTCTGGTAGTTCATTCTTTCATTTATAATTTAACCACAGCCTATATAACCTAATCAGAAAAATGTGGAGCATGATTAGTACAACAATCGAATGCAGTTGTCCTCCTTGAACGACTCAAAGACCAATACAAAAGAAAGCAAAAAAGAAAGAGGGGAAGAAAGAGAAAGGGAAAACATCGCAGGCATATCAGAAAATATGTGGTATTTCTTTAATATTTCATTTTAAACTACCTAATTGTGTTTTTAAGCTTCGGTTCCTGTAATTTTGCAAGACGAGGCATTCCAGTGAGAAAACATATGGTAAGGGATTTTTAAACCACATAGCTAGAGTGCATCATAGACTTATCTGCTGCTTTAGTGTCACAAAAATCCACCACTGAATTTATCCAGTCACCCATTAAAGAAAGAAAAGAATTAAAGGAAAAGGAGTTTAAAAATCCCCAAATGCTACAAAAAACTATCGGAAAGTGACATCGGGTTCAAGCCAGAAGCTAGGTAGATCTGTGAGACTTCCCACGGCAGGAAAAGTGGCAATTAGCTCTCTCAAGGCTGCCGGTTATTTCAGGATGCTGCAGAGTAAATATTGCGTTCGGTTGTGACAAACTGTCATTAGCAACAACTTGTAACGGCGGCTTGGCTAAAATGAGTTTTAATGATTCCGGGGCCCGGGATTGAGGTGAACTGTAAATCGCGGCCCTTCTCGAAGCCTTTCCCAGGCACACACCCTCAGCGGACGCTGTGTCCGTCAGGAGCCACCCGAGGTGTGTTTTAGCTCGGCACGTAGGAGCAGGCAAGGAGACATTTTCCAGGAGAGACACTGATTCAGCACTTTATACAGCAATTTCCGAGGGGATGTCAAGACACCGTAGGGACAAACTTTGACATTTGCGTGCGGCGGGAGGGAGCCGGGGACGTGGCGGTGATGCTGGGGCTCCCCGGGGCCGCGGGCTGGGCGGAGGGTGCTGCTCCCACCCAGCATCCTTCTCCCAAAGCCTGGGCACCGGCCGGAGCGGGAAGGGTTTCCTTGAGCTGAGCCCAAGGTGAGAGGAGGACACGGCCAGGCTGGGCTGTAGGGGAATTTCAGACAGCGCCTCGAACAATGTCACCGCCGCAAACAGCCAAGGAAATCACAATGCCTTGGCGCCGGCAGAAAGTCTTCTGGTTCTGTGGGAAGGGGAGTTAAAAGCGACTTCTCAAGGCGGGCGGTTCACCCGTGGGGCGAGGAGAGGGGAACGCGGCAGCAGGGCTACGGCCTCGCCGAGCCCCCAGCCCAGGCTGGACGCAGGGGTGCGCGGTGGGCGCGAGCGAGCGGAGAGCTTCCAGCTGCTTGTTCAGAAATGCTGCAACGCAAAGCAGCCCTTTGGAAAGCCTTCCTTCCCGCAGCCGGGAAAAGCAGGGAGCGTCGCTGCGTCTGTGGCTGTGCAAGCTCCTGCCTCCCCATCCTGTCATCAGCCAAATTCACCTGGAATCGGTCTTCCCGGTTTTGCTGCTTATCTTGCTTTTAAAAAGACAAACTCTTAACCTCTTGCACTTAAAGGATTCCCCCGAGGTGGTCTGCTTTTTTTCCAGGGGGAATTTCTAAGCGTAAGGACTGAGAAAAGTGTAAGGTGTTAATCTTGGTAATTAGTGCACAAAACCAATTAGAGGTCCAAAAAACCTTAAGGCACAGAAAGTGATTTTTTGTTTATTTGCTTACCTTATTAAGTTAAATATCTGTCTGAATTAATCACTAATGAATGTGAAGAAGGCTCAATAGCACTGGTTTAATGAACAGCAGTGTCAAATGCATTTTACAGGGCACCAAATCACTGGGTATAGTAAGCCAAGTTGCTATTCAAAATTACTTTTCTGCCCAATTTTCTGTTTGCAAAGCAGTAAATTATTTACATTTATTGTCCTTATTTAAGCACTTAAACAGTATGAATGGAGTACAGGCACATTTTAAAAATATAGAATCATTACGCAACCCTGCTGCTGGAAATTCATGTCGTTTTCCCCTAAAGGCTGCCTCCTCCTCCCCCCCCCAAGCTTTCTTTTACAACAATTCTTGCAACACCCCATTATTAGATTAAACGTATTTCTTCTCTGCAATTTATTATTATGCATACTTTCAGAGAAGTGCTGTAGGACTTAAATTACGCACGCTAAGAACAGTCCCTTTTGTACTCGTGCAGTGGCTTGAGCAAAGTTCGTGTGTTTTCCGGATAAAACTGTGCTATATTTCACTGAAACAACTGCATTTTCGGTCTCTTTCCATCTATTATTCACATCATAAACATCTGCATTGTAAACGTCAGATGTACTAATTGTCATGTCTCCAGCTCCGGGTATTAAGTGAATGTGTTCAACATTACTCTTTTGGCTAAGGAAAAAATTTCCTCTTCTTTCTGTTCATATCTCAAAATGCATATCTCTTTATTTTCCGAGCAGGCACAGAGGCTTTTGCAGTTATCTCTTATGCTGGTTTGGGGTTTTTTTTGGTTTGGGGTTTTGGTTTTTGGTTTTTTTTCCTGCTTTGGAAAGCCTTTATGAAATCTTTTCCTGCTGCAGATTTTGGCTGCACGGACATGCAGGAGGAAGGTGAGCTGATTCATCAGCCCCGCGTTAGAGAGGCATAATGGAACATAATGGAAGGGAAAAGACTCATAACAGAGGAGCAGAAAAAGTGGAAATCCACAGCTTTCTAGGATCTCCTTAAAGGTGATTTTTTTTTAATTTTTTTTTTGGTGAACTGCAATCTACAGAACAATCAAGTAAAATGCTTTGTAGCAAATATGTAGCCCAAACTTTGTTCATTACCTTAGCGAGGAAATGCTTTGTGAGAGCAGAGGAGCTGCGTGGAAGCTCACGCACGTAACCTAGTGTGGCTGCACGCCAGTTCGGACATCGCGTCTCCGTCCTTTCCTACCTTGCCTTCACGAAATAAACGCTAAGAACCCCTTGTAAGATATGTTGTGGGAGCATTTAGAGGGGGGGGGAAATTGCAAACTGCTTCGTGCAGATTTAACTATTTCAGTGATTTGTTCTAAACGCGAGTAATGCAACATTAATGTTAAAAAGTCCCATGCTATTCATAAGAGATTATACAGGAGTAAACACTACAATGGCTGTGACGGTCTAATTAAAAGAATCAGGCGCACTTGAAAGAATATTTATAAAAATAAAAAGGGGTATGAACACCGGGGGCACGACGTGTGGGATGGGACAGAAGGTTGTTCTTCAGACGCAGCCCCGCTCCCGCCGTCCCAAATCCTCTGCTCTTTGTTACTCAGTGCCACGCAGGAGATCAAAGACCCCCGCAGCCTGCGCCGGGGTGTCGCTGCGGTCCCTGTCACATTGAGATTTTTTTATTATTCTTTTTTCGGCCTTTTTTTTTGGCCTTTTTTTTTCCTCCTCCCCTCACCCCCCCCAAAAAAAAAAAAAAAAAAAAAATTAAAAAAAAACCGGAAAAAATTACAAAATGGGTGGGAAAC
>VZSF01007525.1:539247-541747 GCA_013398295.1 Chionis minor | reverse complement strand
ATATCTATTTAATAAGTGCCGTTTAAGTTGTTAAATCTGGTTTTTTTTTTTTCCTTCACCCATTAGGATATGAATGGGAAAAATTATGAATAGGAAATCCTGCTGGAGTTTTTATTGCCTATTTCCTTTCGGGAAGATGGCATTGTTCCTCTTTTAAAAAAGGGAAGGGGCGTAAAATAAGCCTAAGCGTATGACAGACATCCTTCAAAGCTCAGATGGCAGAAGTATGTTGTTATGTATCTTTGTTACTTACAAGGCAAAGGCTGTTCTATTTTTAAGCAGGGCTGTGCTGCTGTGTACGTTTCACTTCCCTCGAAAGGGGTTTTGGCATAACGTTGTTTTGATTAAGGGAGATTTCTGTTCTATTCTATTTAAGTTCTTATATGTTTTTTTCAACACAATGCAGGGGGAGAGGCGGGAGCAAGGGATTTTTGGGCTTGGGGTGGGTTTTTTGTCGAGTTTTTCCCTTTCCTTTATTTTTTATTTTTTTCCTCTGAGCTCACTCCAGGACAGAGAATAACATTTTTCTGCCCACATCAACAGCTCCAGAAACCTTTACCTCTGCAGCAGGGCTTTGCAAAACCCACCTGTCAAACTGCACTTTAAGGAAGCTTTAGGGTCTTCCTTGCCTTGTTTTATTTTCTGAACGGGGGGAAAAAAAACCCAATTAAAAATCTGACAAATTTCCTGGGCAAAGTTCTCACCCTCCAACCCCTCGATTGCTTTAATCACCCCGAGTTAGATGAGGTAAGCTGGCAGAGAGGTGCCCTGGGAGGTAAAGGACCTGCCTCATCTCACCCCAGGGCAGTTTTGGCGGCGCAGAGGCGAGGGGAGGAGGCGGAGAGGGGAAGCGAAGTGGGATTTGGGGGGTTTTGCCCCGGAGCAGGCAGAGGCACCCAAAAGGTGGGGGCACCCCCCTTGGCCGCAGCCCAGGGGCTCCTGCAGGCACGGGACCCTCCGCTCGGGGGCTGCGCTTAGCCCCTGCCTTAACCTCTCCTTATTGCCTCCCCTCCCCAACTGCCACGATTGCAGCTTGTGTCATCGTGTTCAGCACAGATGTTTCAGCAGCTGTACATGTTAAGCATGTTTTAAAAGATTTTTTTTTTTTAATTTTTTTTTTTTCCTTCCCCTTTTTCTGACACATCCTAGCGGCCTGATAACAATTCCTGACCGCTGCCACGGGACAGCACGCCGGGGACCACAGAGACCTCCACCATGGACAAAGCTCCCTGCACGCACCAGCTTTCCCTAAATTCACTTACTTTTATTTTGCAGTGTCTGGGCTGCTGAGCTCGGTCGTTGGCTCACTCAGTGGCTGGGACAGTTATTTTTTTATCTGTTTGCACTGCATAACACTTAAAGTCCTAGTGGTGTCCCAGAGCGCTGCCGTGGTGGCATCTCTGGCGTGGCATGTGGCAGGTATGGCATCCCGTTGGGCAAGGGCCACTCGGTCAGCAAGCCCCTGCGGAAGCGTGGAGAGCAGTTTTGGGGGGCTCCTCCACACCAGGCTCCGTAGCTAATGCCCAGATGCAGCAAAGTCATGGAGATACCTGGAATGAGGCCTCCAATCAACGTGTTGAAGTGGAGAAGCTGAACGTCCTGGCTGTTGTGTCTTTCTTCAGAAGTTTGGTTGGTGACTGGAGTCTTAAACATTAAAAAAAAAAAAAAAAAAAAANAAAAAAAAAAAAAAAAAAAAAAAAAGAGAGAGAGAATAAAGCCCACAGAGCCCATAAGATTTAGATGAGGTCAAAATTCCGATAGGTCAAACTGGGCTTTAGGCTCCCTGTTATTATGCTTATAGCAAAGAGCCTTTGACGTGACGGCTGCCAAGGCTTGCTGAGTTCCCATCCACGGGCCGTGGCTGTCCAACAGGGATGGGTGAAGGCTCTTAGATAAATTACCTGTACCGTGACTCTTTGGTGTAATTATTTTTTAAAATGTCATTTTTCTTGTGTCACAGTACACAACACTCTTCCGCTTCTGGCATGGCACGCTCTGATTCAACGTAAGGGTTTTATCCCGGAGATTCCCATGAAGGATCCTATTTATACAGCCAGGGATGTTTCAGGGGCTGGTGCCATGACTTATGGCTGAGTCCAGCTGCCAGTTCTTAAGTATTTTATTTTTCTTTTTTGTTCTTTATGTATGAGCTGGTTCTTATTTGCCTTTAATAATTAAATAAGCGGAGGAGGAAATGGAGTGGCTTTGGATGCCGGCTGGCCCTACCGCTCGTTTTTCGGATACTGGCAACAAGTGCGAGCAGCCTCACTGCGTGCCAGCATGGATGGCAGAGCTGGCTGGCTCCCCGCGGCGTGCGGCCAAGCCCCACCAGTCATCCTTCTCTCCCAGAACCTTCCCAGTTGCGCTGATTTACTGGAAGGTCATTCAGGTTTCTTCGACAATTCCGAATTAAGCATTCCTGCCTGCACCTGAGGTCCGCCCCGGCACACCAGGGAGAGGCAAAAGGGGTTTTTGCTTTGTGTTTATGTTCTTCCAGCTG